>OZ026626.1:12807164-12949664 GCA_964020975.1 Hermodice carunculata | reverse complement strand
TTTACAACCTTGTCCATTTAATCAAGTTATATCAAAGAACGAGGTAGCAATGCTTTGCAAACTGGCGGACTCGTCTTGGATACGCGCCAACCGTACATTGCTACAAGCACGCGTCCAAAAATACCATGAATTGACATGCCATACACACTATTTTCTATGTCCATATCCAAATAATGTAGTAATAACAATAATAATAATAATGATAATAATCATAATAATATTAATAATAATAATAATAATAATAATGATGATGATGATGATGATGATGATGATGATGATGATGATGATGATGATGATGATGATGATGATGATGATGATGATGATGATGATGATGATGATGATGATGATGATGATGATGATGATGATGATAATAATAATAAGGAAAGGTTAAAATATTACTAAATAACAAATCCAATCTCCCTACGCTTCATGTCCAAAAAACGCCACTTTCCGCCAAAACGTTCACCGTAATCAAATCACCATTGTCCCGTTTGGTTAACCATTGTAAGTCCAAGGTTTCTACAGATAAATAATATTACAACGCTGTTCAGCCTTACACCCTGAAGCATATTCCGCAGTCTTAAATACGCACACTCGCTTTGCGTTGATGGCTACAGCTTGATTTTGCTTTATATTTGTTAAACAAAATCCATCCGATTTTTTAAAAAATGTAAGAAGGTAAACTAATAGCAAATAAAAGATATAACACAAGTTCAATTTTCATAGCAGGCGCCCATTATTGTTTCAATAGTTTTAATATTTCCTTACTTTTATTGCAATCAGGAATTGTCTCTTTGATAACGCTGGATCACACATTATAGCCTCCTACAATGATGACTTAGAGATTGTATCTAAAACACTCCGGAGGCGAGTGTAAACAGTGCTCTTAAGGTTCAGAAAACAGTGATATGAAAGTAAAAGCTGCACACTTCAAAGTATATTAGTTTTTGCAGATGGCGTCTCTAATTCCGACGGTATTATTAAAATCCAAGGTGTTAAAGTCATCGTAAGCAACAGAATAAGCCATTAACTTCATTGAGAAGAGACAAACTGTAATCCCAAGGCCATGGAATCTACATAAATAGATAGGTTGCCGAACAAGTGAGTGTCCTCACACATCGCCTAAAAGACACTGAATGAGAATTTTAATATTACGATAATCTAGGTACCGTTCTCTGAAAAACACTGCCCAGATATTTGAGCATATCGATGGGCTTGCGTGAATTTTTTTCCGCAAAAACTTTATCTTGATATCTTCATACTTTAAGATGTGTCAAGTTTGTTACTCCTTAAACGTGTTATTTTACCTTGAAACACATGCACTCGTGGCAGACAACACGTCTTGACCAAGCACGCCCACAAACAATTGTTTAGATCATACTTCATCCGGGTACTGATTGCTGCTTTTTGCCTTGCTGCATGAGCCGAGATACAAGAAATTTGTCGAGTCTTGTTTGCTCTGTCAAATTGTGTTGTGCGTATATTTACCATAGCTAATCGATGGTTATTCTTATTTAAGATAGTACAAATCCGTATGTCCTGGTATGATATTTGCAGTAAATGTCAAACTCGCTTATCTTTTGAGAAAAAGACGACACATTTTTTACCTCAGTTACTTGTCAGTCAGCAGAGCTTAGAAGACGGGTGGTGATCCGTGGTCAGTCCATCCAACTGTAGTCCATTTACAATTATATTGTCTACCTTTAGTTAAAAACTGCTGGCCATATGCACTTCAAACATGTTGAGGATTTGTCTTGGTTGCGTCTCTACTAAGTTCAATTGGCCATGGTCCAGTATTTCTTTTATTTTTAATGATTAAAAACAGAATGGGTCAAATTAAGAAAAAATGTTCTTTCATATCGCTGTGTCCAATACTTCGAAATTGTATAGGAACACCTCTTGGGACTCGTAGACCTTATGCTGTCCAACAGGTGTAGCTTCGGCTTTGTTTTTGGTTTCTTACGTGTTTTTTTTCTCCAAAACCATCAGATTGTTCCATTGTTCATAGCCTTGTTGAAGATGTAGCTTGTAGAAGGGTTAAGCGAATTAATTATTAGATAGCCATACTCTGGATGCCTGATTTTTAGCGAGTTTTTCATTACTGCTACCTGCATGTTAATACATGAATTCCTATTGACTGCCTTGAAAGTCAAAAAGGATTGCAAAGGAAATTCGATCTGTGCATGTAAGGTCAGCTTAGCACAGGGCTGTCACAGTCTGTGCTTTGTTTTTTGTTTGATTCTTTTTGTGGGGTGGGTGGGTGGGTGGGTGGGTTGTATTTTTGTTTTTCAGTCGATCCACCTCTCTTCCGTTTACAATTATATTGTCTAGCTCTACTCAAAAAGTGCTGGGGTATTTTTCTTGGTCTTTTTTGATGGGGGTATGATTTCGCTGTATATCTCAATGTTGTGTGATTTTTTTACGAAATTCAGTAGGCATGTTGCTGGAGTAAAATTTGTGGTGGATATGTCCCCACTAGATCTATTTTTGACTGCATTCTATCCAATACCAAAGGTGTTCTACAGTTTTGATGCAGAATTAAATTACTTCTAATAAGTGAGGAAAATCAAGTGTCATTTTCGTTTTGCACGTTAGCATGCATTTCAACATCCATTTACTGTATGCAAACAATTTAAAAGAGTGATAAGCACTGGTGTAAATTGTTAAGCTACTACCTGTTATTCATGGGAAGGTGGAAGTTGAAGCAATGTACATAGAATATCAGATCAGAGTGGGTCACCAGCAGCATATGCACGATTAGATATATGTGCAAATTATAAATGGTACATATAGCAGTCTGACACAGGATTTGCTACAATCACGACCATTATCCTATGCTAGTGTCCATCAAATATATTCATGTGTCAATATCAATACTAATGGCAAAGGTATACCTTACGAAGTAGTGAATAACACGTTTTGCAACGTTGTGCATATCCCAGGACACACAAACACACACACTGACATTATATATATATATATATATATATATATATGGTGAAGGGCTGGAGGTCGCAATGTGATTTTCACATGTATCAGTTACACCATCAACACATTTGAAAGTGAACTGTTGTCGCCCCTTGCTTTGCTGCAATATGTGGTCCCTTGGGATTATAGACAGGTGGGTATGTGACTAACTATGTGATATATATATATATATATATATATATATATATATATATATATATATATATATATATATATATATATATATACATACATATATACACAATGACGCCCATGGTCTAATTAATATACATCGCATTTTTTGGTCGCCTGAACGTGTTTTTGTGGAATAGAGACAACAATGTTCCTTTTTTTGTAATCCCTGCTTCTAGCTTTCTTCCGGTTCTTTATTCATTCACTCCTTTAGTTTTGTTTATTCCCCACCGATTTTGTCCATCTTTTGAAGCCCATTGAAACAATTATAAATGGCATGTCCAACAACTCTTCACATCGATGCATAGACTGATTACCCACGAAAATTGTGTTCCACTAAAAATTCAAATATTGGACATAATGCGATATCAGAAATATCGGCGTAATTATATACACTCAATGCAAATATTTGTGTGTTGACAATTCTGACTAAGACATTTCAGGATTATATGTTTTCATGTTATACCCTCCCCTGGGGATTACAGTAGCAACCAGCGGCCTACGGCAGTTACATGTCTCCCAAATTGTACTTAAAATCCTGTTAAGAAAAATTGTTTTGATAACATGTTTTTGGCATAAATGCTAATGACTTTCATTCTCTTCTGACATGCCTAAATGCAGATATCATCAATATTAAAATATTACTCAAAATTGACAGTATTTTATCAAATGTCATAAACCTGACACATTACGTTGAGACATTGACTCAGGGAATACAGTGAAATATAGCTTAATTGTTTCTGGACTTTCAAAGTGAGGAGAATGTGTCATCATGGAGTTTGTTTTACATTTCTGGTGCAGGGTGTCCATTGTTGCAGTCCTTGTTAGGATTTCCCTTAGTTTATACAGGTAGTCCAGCTGCAACTGTTATTTTACAATCACTGGGACTGAATCTGATGCCCCAGCTTGTTTCGGCTTTAGTTATACACTGGCGGGTGGTTTAACTAGGATAAGCTGTCCAGCTAGAAAGGGTACATATTGCTTTAGGGGTAAGTCAAATGATTCTTATTCTTATCTGAACCTGTACTATAAAAATTTAGTTATAATGGTTTGCTTGACAGGTATTCTTTCATAATGAAGCTCTGCATTTATAAGCAAAACTTCACATATTTAGCTTATTCATCATTTGCCACGTTCATCTTTATTCATTATTATGTGGGTTGTCTGTGCTGAATATATAGCTTAGACAAGGGGCCGCTACTCAGAGAGACATGTCTGGGTAATAGGCTCCGAAACATGTTCTGAGTAGCTATCCCATAAAGACCCTTTAATTTATTTGGACAAATACAGCCTAAGTCAAACTTTTGCAGAGGAACGCATGCAATAGTGACAATAGTACTTTCATTTGTATACAGGTTAGACAGGGACAGGTTACCTTATGGAGAGTAAAGAGTTCGGACTGGAGAATAGGGTAATGACTACTAGGTAGTGGTTCTGGACAAAAAGACACAAATACAATTCTGTTCACTTTGAACCCTTGACGCTTGGTCGATAAGTCTGTACAGGCTGGTCCCCGATCTATAATTTTCAAAGCATACTGACATTCCTGGTAACGTCTTTATTATAGCACCCATTTAGGACTTGTTTTTGTTATTGTTATTGTTATTGTTATTGTTATTGTTATTGTTATTGTTATTGTTATTGTTATTGTTATTGTTATTGTTATTGTTATTGTTAATTTTTTTACTTGGTGGACTTAGCAACGATGAACCAGGATAATGTACAGGGACATGATTATAGATAAATGGCAAGATGGGCTTTCAAAATTACTTTCAAAACCTAACACCACCATGAACAATGAAAAAAAAAACAGTGAAAACGGTTCAGCGTTAGCCTGGAATCCTGATGTTGGAATATGTTTTGACGGAAATTGTAGCTGTCTATTCTGCAAGTCAAATTATATAAAGAACAAAGAATTTCACAGTAACGTTACTAACAAAAAATCAAATTGAGAAACCCCCGATCGGAAATTTGGTAATGTCTTGTGAATCTTCCAATATCACTTCAGTTATACACTGCGGGTGGTTTAACTAGGATAAGCTGTCCCGCTAGAAAGGGTACATATTGGTTCAGGGGTAAGTCAAATTGTTTTATCTGAACCTGCACTATACAAATTTAGTAATTATGGTTTGTTGACAGGTATTCTTCTTTCATAATGAATCTCTGCATTTATACGCAAAACTTCACATATTTAGCTAATTCATCATTTGCCACATTCATACATATTCATTATTATGTGGGTTGACTTTGCTGAATATTTAGCTTACACAAGGAGCCACTACTCAGAGAGACATGTCAGTGTAATAGGCTCCAAAACATGTTCTGAGTAATAACCCGCTGTAGACCCTTTAATGTATTAGGGCTAATACAGCCGATGTCAAAATTTTACAAAGGAACGTTTGCAATATGGACAATAGTACTTCCATATGTATATAGGCTAGACAGCGACAGGTTAGGTTATGGTGAGTAAAGAGTTCGGACTGGATAATAGGGTAATGGCTACAAGGAAGTGGTTGTGGACAGAAAGACACAAAACCAATAACTTTCTGTCAATGCAAGAGAGAAAAATAACAATTTGGTAGTCATTAGAATGAATGACATAATGTAACTTTTATATGATGCCATGCGAAGAAATGCAATTTATCAGTTGCAAAATTCAATATATCCTTTGGTGTGTTGCATCCTTTGAAATTGGACTTTTTTAAAGTATTTTGTATGTGCCCTGAAACTCCAAAACGGAAGGGGAATATAAGTTGCCTGTAATGCCCAGTAGGGGATTTTGAATTAAAACTGCACAATGGAACTTAATGCTGCTTTTGGATCTTTTTGGTGCTGGTGTAGGTAAAGCTCAAATGAAGATGTGACATTAGAGGTAAGGAAAATATTTTGGAAGTAAATTAATCAGTAAATTATGTTTTATTATATGTATAATTAGAAAAAAGCAAACAAACAAAAAAAGAAAAAAAGGAGGAAAAGAAAAGAAAAAAACTTGAGGATATGTTTAGCTCTCAACTAGGAGAGTATAATTCAGATGTGGTAAAAGGGGTCAAATTCTGCATTTCAAATTGAAGAAATTCCTTATTTACAAAATTGTAGACCAGTATTCCTACCATCATTTTCAATATGCTACAGTATAACCGTAAAGTAAGACCCTCCCCCCATAAAGAAACCATTTTACTATTACATTACTGATAAGCATAACATTAATTTCGATATATCAGAGACCATGTGATAGGCGCCGCAGTGCTGTGTTTTAAAAATGCAATTTTACTTGATTGGTTGAGTTTGACATTGACACACATATGTCTTTGCCTCTAGATCTGTTTCAAACACATACTAAAGCTTAAAGTACCAATACTTCAGTTTTAATGCCCTGTATTACAGATAAGCTGCGGTGTTGTCATACCAAGCTATGGTTGACTAGCAAGTTCTACTTGGCATAACCTCTACACCACCATTTAAATCACATTTCTTGCGCTTTTCCCCTGAAATATTGCCTGCAATGTTCAGTGTTGAAGCTAAAGGTCAACACAGCAGTCTACAGAAATTATATGATATAGTCAGATGCATTTAATTTCACACACAACACTCAGTTTAAAAGAACATGGACAAATAAATAGGCTAGAAAGGGTACATATTGGTTCAGGGATAAGTCGAATTATTTTCATCTGAACCTGCACTATACAAATTAAGTAATTATGGTTTGTTTAGCAGGTATTCTTCCTTCATAATGAAGCTCTGCATTTATAAGCAAAACTTCACATATTTAGCTAATTCATCATTTGCCACGTTCATATATATTCAGTATTATGTGGGTTGTCTGTGCTGATTATTTAGACTAGACAAGGAGCCACTACTCACAGAGACATGTTCGGGTAATAGGCTCCGAAACTGTTCTGAGTAGTTACTCGCTGAAGACCCTTTAGTTTATTTGGGCTGATACAACGTATGTCAAACTTTTACAAGGAACGTGTGCAACATGGACAATAGTAATTCCACATGTATATAGATTAGACAGCGACAGGTTAGCTTATGGAGAGTACAGAGTTCGGACTCGGGAATAGGATAATGGCTTCTAGGAAGTGGTTCTGGGCAAAAAGTCACAAATACAAAGAGAATATGTACCATAGACTTAACATTTCGAAACTTACTGAAAGACGTCTCAGCATGTAAATTTATAGTTAAACGTGTATCAGGTATTTAAGCACAATAATGGAAATTACACCATACATTCATGTGATCTGCAATCTTTCTTATGAAGGATTACATCACCACCAGCTGCAAAGCACACAAGATAATATTAACAATCCATGAAGTGATTCATTGAATACATGTCTCCAGAGCTAATAATGAGGACAAGGTGGAGAAGCTGATATGCGTTGAGCCTTAGCTGTAAATCATGACAGGGTCTGCATAGGTTATTACAAGGTGATGAAAGGAAATACCGTCATATTCACATATAATGAAACCAAATATGTATCAGCCCCAGACACCTATCATATTGGTAAAGCGGTATCAAGAGAATAGCACCGAATTGAATTTATCTTGAATATTATTCATAAAAAGTGCCTCCAACTGTGCCCAGGTAACAAATTAAACTGCCGTCAAAAGATATAAGTGTTATATGGGAAAGAACATACATTTTCAACATGTTTTAACAGATGTCCACGTTACCGAAAAGCTAACAAAAATAAATGCGTGGTTCCAGTACTCTAGCAGACCATACTTAAAAGTCCCAATCCTAAAACTAAAAGAACCAAGAAATATGTAATTTTCAAAAGCCCTTCCCTAATAAAGGGTCGAAGCATGCTAGGGGGGTCTTGGGCCATTCTCGCCCCCCCCCCCCCTCCAAAAATTTTTTTTGAATTTCAGCATGCAAAATGGTTTATCTGGGAGTTTCGAGTATCTTGCCTTCCCATGGTGGAAGAAATTAACATTTTAGTCATTGTTGTACTGATTTGGCTATTTTCCCTCAGATGGTGCAAAAATGTGATGAAAATTAGCTAAAATTAGTAAAAAAAAAATAAATTTATAAAAAACATTGCCACGTCATCAACTAAGATAAAACAAATTTTGCATTCATACATGTAAGGCTTTAGAAAAATTTTGCACGCATATCATGTTTATTAATTTGGTGAAAATTGACAGATAAATTATCCCGCAATTAGTAAGTTGTGTATTTTCTCTACCAAAGTAAGAAGAAAAAATACATTAAGACAATCACTAAGCCTGATTATATTTACTTTTTATTACTGAATGTTCATTGATAGTATTTTATGCACACATATGCAAGGATGTTGCAATGTAATTGCTGAAAGCACACCAAACTATCATCCATGAAATGGGATTACCAAATGCGTAAGAAATCTTGCCTTTGCTTATTTCCCTGGTGTGCCACAACACGAAAAAAGCAGAAATGCAAGTGTGAAATCGGAAAGATATTAAATTGCTTTGCACAGGTTCGTAGCTGAAATGCTTTAATCATTTATGAATTGAAAGATTGATCTAAATTTTCAATAAATTAATATCTAAATAGATTTTAAAAAACTAAGGACGTAATTTTTATAACTCCAGGGACCTGCTATATATTTATAAATAAAAGGTCCCTGAAAACACTAAGTCTAAGATACTGAAACTATAGATATATAAATATACAAAGCGTTACCTCTCCAGTACTCCCATCTCATGCATCAAGAATTATTTCACCTTATTTTAGAAAATGTTCTTGCATTCACTTTCTTTGATATACCATGGCAGGGTCTGTATGAGAGTAAGTATAATTATGGTACAGTAATACCTGCAATTACCGACCCCAGTCCCCACCTGGTCAAAACGACCAAATTTCCTTGGCAGTGGCACTTTTGGAATGTTAAAGGGAAAGCCCCCTCTCCCCCCCAAGCAACAACCGGTAACAAAAAGTTCTTTCAAATCAGCCATAACCCAGTTGTAAGACAAAGTTAACAGAAAAGCTGGCCAACCTGTGCCGTTATTTTGCAGTATAGTCAACTCGTACACAACGTTTTATTTAAACTTGTCTGGATAGTCAACTTGGGCCGGGGGAAAGCATAGGTGCTGCATATAACCACGATAGGTGCGGTATCGGCATCTAGCATCGCTAAGTTTCAGGTGTCCATTCTCCATGTTACTGGAGGAAACAGTCATCAACGGATTTTTAAAAGATAAATTGCAATCTCAACTTTAATCTGTCTGTTCGGTTGTGTCTGAAACAGTTATCGTCGTTAGTTATAAATCCAAATGCGACACGAAGGCATGATGTACGCACATTGAGCGCCCATTTAAGCATGAAGCAATGCATTGTGGGAAAGGAAAATTACAGTGGATCGTGGCCACGTGTTTTCAGCACAGTTACAGGTGTTCCTGCTCCGAGTTACCAGAGCAAACGGTCGTTAGGGTGCTTCTAAGATATGACTTACTATCTTTACTTTAATCTGCCTGCTCGGTTGTGTCTGAAGCAGTTATCATCGTCAGTTACAAATCCAAATGCGACACGGCAATCTCGATCACCATTTTGAACATTACGCAATCAATGCATTGATTTCGGGACAGTCTCACAAAAGTACACTTGATTTGGATATCAAGGTGAATCGCGGCCACAGCATATATATCATTATCGATGCTCTGAAATAATTGCAAAATATATATTTTTGGTTTTATGTATTATAACCCTCTTCCCACCCCTAATCGGCAAGATCGTCCCCACGTTCATTCACAAACCATTTGGTGCGGACCTCACTATTTTCGCAATGGCAGCCAAGTCGAATGGATGTTTTGAAGAAGTACCGTCCAAAATTTATGTGTGATTAGTTTTACGGAAAGGTTGATTTATCGAATGGATGTAAAGTACAATGTACAACGGGACATTTCCAGAGTGAGAATTACCTACAAATATAAATACAACGACTTACAGTGACTGGTTGTAGGCCCCAGAAATAGTATTTGGTATCAGACATAGTAGTCACCCTGAAGCAATGGAATAAGGGTCAGCAATAGGCTGACTGCCAAGTACCCCACGGCGTCAAAGACGAGGGTCAATGGAGAAATTTGCCCCGAGAGTGGATACAGGTCCGATAGTACTTGCAACATTTTGTATAAGAGGTAAATATGTGTTTACAAGAAAGCTATAGTACACAAGTAAACAAGGAGTATCCTGGTTCCCAAACACAAAATATGGCAAATTGGCGATCAATTGCCACGTATATCATCATATACGAAACTAATAAATAGATGTACATATATGCAAATATAATTACGTTCTATGCTTATTCTCAATCTATAGAAAGTGCTGTAATGTGTTAAGATAAGTAAATAATTAAACAAAGAAACAAACAAATGAACAAATAAATGGATGGATGGATCTTAAGATAAGTAATTAATAAACAAAACAAACAGATAGATGGATAAATAAACAAACGAACAAAACAAACAAACAAACAAACAAATAAATAAATAAATAAATAAATAACGGTATGTTGATTGTCCAAGAGGGTAAACTTGCACTTTGGCAATTTACACCTCTGGACAGCTTGCAACTTGAAAAAACAACATTAGCATTTTGCTTCCACCACTCGTCCGGCGCAAGGAAAGAAATTGATGCCACTGGGATATTCTTTGTAAAACCACGCCGCAATAAGCATATGGGGAACCTGCGGGTATGCTCTGTTACTAAAGATTGCTTTATCTGGAGAGCTCGGGGCGAAGCAGAAAAATGTTTTAGTTCCACAGACCAGACATGATATACTGATGCCCAGGCCGCTTATACATGTAAAAATCAAGATATACTGTATATTGATACAGGTGGGGATGATAGTAATATAGATGAGGACGCCGGCACCACAGCCACAAAATAGAAAATTTTTGGCAACACTGAAAAAGATGTATATGTTTTGATCAATCACAATTTGATACAAGAATTCTGGAAAGTTTAAGCTAGCTTTCATCTTGCCAAAACGATACTCCGAATGAACACGTGCAGCTCCACAAAATCCCTTCACTTTCTTATGTGCGGAAAAGCAAAAGCAAGTTTTGTTGAACATGGTTCACGGGCCCCTGACAATACCTAAGTCCACTATAGCTCAGTTTAGGATACATTAAGCGGGAAGCCGATACGTACTCAAAAGAAGTAAAATTTCTTTAATGTGGCAAAGAATCCTGACAAATGAAGGAACGGAAAATAAAAAGCACATTGGACAGAATCATGTAGGTCTACATAAATCAAATAAAATGATTTTCAATAAATTTATGAGTGAATGAATGACTGAACCATATAAAAAAAAAAAAATAAATAAATTTGCTGAACAATGGCCTTTTGAAGAAATTGAGTAGACCCCCACACACACACACACACGCACACACACACACACAAAGTGTGAAACAAATATGGCTAGTGGTTTTGGAGTCAAAAATGTAAAATAATCATTGCAATCAATATTTACTTTCAAAATAAGCAATAGGAAAATGTAAATAAGGGAACAAGTAGAAAACGGAGATTTTGTTAAAGGTCAGGAATGTACACCAGCAGGAAGTGAATAATTGTTTTGACCCTCCAACAAGGTACATTTGCACTACGCTTTAATAAAATTTGCACTTAAGTTTTGCATTAGTCGAATACCGGGATTAGAAAAGAAAAGAAAACGGTAAATCGAAAAATCGCATTACAAGGTTTTGAAAACAATAACGTCTACGGGTCCCAAAAGTGACCGTATGATATTTTGTCATAGTTGTCGATTGATTCCAAAGAAGTTCGCGTACCATTTTGCTAACAAATTAAAAAAATGACAATTATAAAATACAAACATATAACAAAACCAAAAAAACAAAACATATCATAGAACAAAACAAAACAAACAAGCACCCGATAAAAGGAAACAAAAAAAAAAAAAAAAAACATAATACAAAAAAATCGAACACGCGTGTGTAGAGACACAAAGAATGTTCACATACATCACCTCTAAGTGCAAGTGAAACGAACAGACGATTTTTGAGCAGCAGTCGAAAATTTAAATTTGTATTGCAATTTCCATTGATTTACACTGTAACCAATAGGAATGTACGTATTAACCTACAAGTACTCCATTTGAAAAATTTGTTCAAAATTAGGGGAACACATCATCACCATAGAGGGAACAGCTTTGCTATACCCTTCCATCAGTTACATTATCAGCAAGTTTCAGAATGAGGCAAGTAACCATTTTAGAGAAATCATAACCCACCCAAGATGGATCTCAATTAAGTTTGGCTAGGAACCAGCCAACGGTTTGAGAGAGGTCAAAGTTGTCTAGGTCCACAGCTGATGAACGGCGAAAAAGGGGCCACCGCACAATCTTAGATGACTAACAAGTCAGATGAAAAACACGGGCACAAAGATGAAACAATATGTATAAATATAAATTTCGATAAAGCTATGTTTACTATTTTTTTTTTCTTTTTGCCTCAGTACATGGCCTTGTCTGGCTGACGGCCCAATAATGTGATAATAATACAGTGTTTATGGATAATGATCCTCATCAGATTGGTCAATCCTGGAACATATGTCGTGCATATACAGTAACATGCTTGACGTGATTAGCCACATTCATTGTTTCCAGTCATATTTGGTTGCACTTCATACCCAGGGTTTCCGTGTTTGTGCATCGGTCGTTAATTTCAGCTTGTAAAATCTACACTATATACCAAACATTGATACGTTGTACAGTACAAGCCTAGTAATTATTATTATTATTATTATTATTATCATCATCATCATCATCATCATCATCATCATCATCATCATCATCATCATCATCATCATCATCATCATCATCATCATCATCATCATCATCATCATCATCATCATCATTATTATTATTATTATTATTATTATTTTCGTTTAGACGTGCTTTCACTAATATTGAATCTAAGATACATGTAGGGGTCAAGTTGTGACTCTACGGCCACAGGCGTTTTGCTCCACGAACTTGTACTGTGTCGTGGTCAATATTTGGTTTAGTTGGACGTGTAAGGGGTCAAGTACGTGAAGCTTTGTTTTTGTGTTGAGTGTTTGTGCACTGGGGTTTGTCTAACTGCGTATGCGATACACAATTAGGTAGCTTGTGGTAGGGTTCAAACTACCTTTTCACTAAATTGTTGTACTCTGGATCCTTATTTTATAACGATTTTTGTTCAGTTTGGGTACTTTTTGGTTAATACATACATTCCTTCAAATTACCATGCAAGTCAATAGGAATTGCCATGGAAAATCACATACATTCACTGCTCTCCCCCCCCCCACCCTTTTTTTTTGGGGGGGAGGGGACGACAGTCGGACGTATTATGGGTTGAATGTCAAGGTCAGGCGAGGACAGGCTGCTAACTCAGCCTTCTTGTAATTTGTATTCAGTTGCGTCTTGGTGATGCTCACAAAGTGGAAGGTCATACACTGTTGTTCTGGATTGTATACTTATCTATATGGATGAATGTACATTTTAATACTCAATTTCCATACCAACAATGTTGGCAACCTGTTAGCCACAAGTACTGCCCTAATATTATATACATTGTATATGCTGTTATTTGATATAAGAAAAGGTAAAATGTTTATGACTAGTACACTAAAGATGATATTTTCCTGATGGAAGCTGATTATTTATTGTTATTACTTTAAGAATTGCGAATTCGTACAACAGCTTTGTTTTTCTTTGGACACATTGTTTATCATATGTATACTTTCTAAATATGCGCATGCTGACTTTTAAGGCTATTTAAATAACAAGAGTTCTACAAAGTTGTATTTGTATATCAGCTGACCTTACTGTTATTTCAGCTCAGATCTGTTGCCCGTTCACAATTACATTTTTAACTCCTCGAAAAATCATTTCGTGTCTCCGTCCGTAAACATTTGCTTGTCAGTACAACAGCGTCTACAATTATGATGTAAGTCTCTTGAAACTTTTCATTATTGTGTTACTAAACTGGGATGTAATTGCCAGATTGCAACCAAATAGGCACTAGACCTATAGTTTTTTTATGTCTTTTGTGACTTTGATCTTTATGTTACGGTCATTAATTGCCTTAGGGAGGAAACCTAATTCAAAATATTGATAAACATTAATGCAAATTTACCCAGCAGGTGTAATTACGAATTGTTTTCTATTTTTTGTGCATTTGTGTGTCGTACTGCTATTTTTGACTTCTGCAGAATTGGCACGGAAACTTGGTGGAAACGTTGCTTAAGAGAGGGTTAAACAAAGCTGTTAACAAGTTGGTGAATTTATGGTTCCCCGATTTTAAACAAATTTTCAATTTAGGTGCCGGCCTTTTCCTGCATGCATTCCTTATTTCCATGCAAGTGATTAATATTGCAGAGGAAAATTAATATTTTGGTTTCTTTACCAAAGCGTTCACCAGATGCTTTTCAAATATGGTGGAGATGAGGGTCTCTACCAATTTTGTTATATACGTTTTCTTGTTCATTTTGCAGTATAACATAAACAAATTCCCAAAACCGCTCTCGACACCTGATTTTTAACGAATTTTGTCCACAGTGATCCCCTCTAATAAGATTCTTATTGAGCCACAATTCTTTGACATTTCTGCAAGCCTTATAAGTGGGTACCACTGTAGACCGTTATTACCTCAGACCTTTCGCAGATCTGATAGGCCTTTGAACTTTTTTATTTGCTTTACTTTTTTTTATATTTTTTTTATACATTATTTTATGAATATGTCGTCTACTCACAATTTCATGCCGATAAAGTTTCCTATTTAGAGAAATTCTAGTTCAATTATTTTTTTTTAAATTACAGTTTAAAAAAGAGAGTTAATGTGAAAGCGCTTTGACGCAAAGGGTCATGAAGAAAAAATAGTGTTCATACATATGCAACCTGATCATGACCCAGACAAAAATACGGTATTCCGCGACTGATAACGTGAGGGTGAGTTGTTCCAAAGAAGAGCAAAGGAAACAAGAGCATGAATTTATCCTTCGAAACTAATGAAAGAGTAAAAAATACTTCACCAGCCTACAACTTCTTTTGACAACAGGTACCATGGTGGTGGTCTTTTTTTCTTTCTCGTTAATTACACATACATAGCTGCCCCTGCGATTAACTTTTGCCAGTGGTTTTTCTCCAGTCTATAGTATCTTCCTATCACTTTGTAATAAGTTGTTTAATGTGCCTCCTTACAATGCCAAAAGTTATAATTCTACAATCTACCATATACATTTCTAATGTTGTTGTTGTTGTTGTTGTTGTTGCTGTTGTTGTTGTGTATTTTTTTTTTTTTTTTTTTTTTTTTTTTTGTATCCGTCCATGACCTATCTCGTAATGAATATGAGTTTGTCTGTTAATAAAAATCTTGACTTTTTTACCTCCAATATATTGTGGATGTTTACAAATAGGCCATATTCTATTTTTAATGCATAGGTGACAATTTATTGAACACCCCTCAACCCCCCCCCCAAAAAAAAAACACACACACAAAACAAAAACAAAAACAAAAAACAAAAAACAAAACAAAAAAAAACACACGCATACTCATGTATCCGTGAAATGACGTGGGTATCATCACAAATGTGTCCCCGCTGACATGCTGCCCAAGACCGTGGCTGCTGCTTTTTTCAAGCGGGGTCTGTGCAGGACGTTTTTAAAAACAACCAATAACAATCCAACATCTACCTCATATTCTGCGTTATGTTCCTATGCGTAAATCGAATAATCGCGTCTGCATGTATCTGTCTTCTGGCGAATGCTATAGCTTCCTCGACAAATGGTATATTATCATAACACTTTCTGTCAATCAGAAACTTCATGATTATTAGATTGTTGGAAGGGTGGTTCTAAAAAATTAAGCTGGTCTTTCATGACAATTAGTCTCTATAGCAGGTATCCAAAATTGTAAGAAAAAAAAGGGGGAAAAAAGAAAATAAATTGAAAGTGGTAAGTTTTTCTTCATGAGTTTTGACAAGGGTACGATCACAATACAATAGTTTCTGCCACAAGGGTGTACTGCATTACCACTAAAAGTGACCTTATAAGACAGGTGGCCTCTCATGACAGGTAGATTATCATTTGAAGAATATGATTTGGTTATCTTCCATGTGGTCTTTCAAGAAATAGTTGTATCGTATAACAGGGTCAAGAAAAGAATCACTTAAATCTTTTACCTGTATTATAATCAGCTAGGCACCTTGGGCTATAACCTGCATTAAGTCAATATTCATCTCTGTTTTGTGGAATAAAATTCAGTATTTTGCACACAAGGCATTCCCTCCAAGAAAAGAGGGGTTTTTTTTGGCCAATGTATTGTTGTAGGGGAAAATATATTCCTAGGAGCTTTATGATCCCGAAACAACTTTTTGTACCTTATTAATGTGAGGGCTTGATCATTGTAAAGGCATGGACTGCTGTCACATGATTCTCTTTGTAACAGTGCTGCCACCAGTTTTGACTAACGCTATTGGTCGATTTGTTTTGGGAAAGTAAGAAATCATTCTGAACAAACAATTCTCATGTTTGCTGCTTTGTCAAGTGGTAGACATCTAATCCCTAATTATCGTCAAGTTTCGTCAGACCCAACTTGAGGTTTCAATGCATGCCGAAAAGTTGGCACCTGAACCAAAGATAAAGAGAAAGACGTCTGAAAACAACTTTGGTCCATTGCATTTATTTTGTAGTGTATATCAATTTCCATGTGAACCTTTCACATATATTTGAACCCTCTTGGAAAGACAGCTCAAAACAGAACATACAAAACCAGCTCAAAATTTCTCATTTTCAATGTTTGTGTATAAATAAAATACAAATTCCAATCTTCAGAATCTTAGCTGTAAAATGGCTAAACTAATGAACGCAATTTTAACACTTAATTCAATCGTTATATACGGAATGTCCTGTAGATTCCATGAAAGTGGGTCCTGATCTGTGTACTCCACCGGATACACAAAAAAGTGTTCATTTTTACAGCCAGTTTTGTGAAAAGTGAAGTCTTTATCAAAAATTCATCAGTAGTGAAATTTGTTTCTTCATATTGGTATTGGAAGAAGAATATTGATCCTTTGGTAAATCTGGAATCTCTTTGCTGTCATTGTTGGGTTTGAAATTTATGAATATGGGTCATGTTTTCTAAACTATTTCATAAATACTTCATTGGCTATATTGTGCTGTGGGTTGTGCTCTCCGACTCATAGTTATAATGGAGGTAGATTGGGTTTATAATGTCGCAGAAACGACACAGGCCAACCTTCTTCTTTTCTAGTAAACTCAGCTCACTGACAAGTCGAGAGAGCCAAAAAGCAATAGGGGTGCCAGGTCTCTTTTCACTTTTGGCAGAAATAATAAAATTTGTATTTTGGGTGGTTAGGCCTGTACATTTTGGAAACACAATAGTCTGTAGTTAATGAAGAATATTTCAAAGGTTGAGAGGACTGGTTTAAAACCACCAGTTGCCTTTTATGGGTAATTGCTTGTCTCACGTCAGGAGTGAAATTTGTTTCTTCACATTAATATTGGAAGGTGAATATTGATGCTTTGGTAAGTCTGGAATCTCTTTGCTGTCATTGTTGGGTTTGTTCTTTGACTCATAGTTATAATAGAAATAGAGTGTGTTTATAATGTTGAATAGTGAAATTTATGAATATCGTTTATGTTATTCTAAACTATTTGTTTACTGGCATACATTAAAATTTCTAATGGCTGCTCTGCATTTTGGCTGACATCATTGACGATAGAAGAGCAGCAACTGCAATTTATGTGTGCATAACCACAAAGGCCACTTCACAATGTGCAACGAAAAGTGGTACTGATTTACTTCCCCTCGACAACATGACACCCTCACAGCAGTTTTTATATTTACCGCAATTTTCCGCAATTAACAGACATTTACAGTCAATTTTAATTTTCAGAAAATCACAGAGTATGGTACTGTTGTGTGTCTATAGATGAGGAACCTTTTTGCAGCTCGTGCCAGTGTGCCAATTTTACAAACAAATTTGGTGTTGTAAATATCTGTCAAAAAAGGAATGAGGCTGCAATGTCTTAAATCTAACCAGATCAATTGAAATCAAATGTTCGCCCTCCTCTTCTCAATACTGTGAAATTTCCACAGTGTTTATGGTAAGAAAAAATGTTCGTGTTACACAACTTTATTTAAAACAAATTTTGTACGATTTTCGATGCTTTTATAAGCACGTCGCTCAAACGGTTCATGGTGGCAGTCATGAAGTTCATTTCTTTGATATAATTCTGACGATATAAAGCTGATAAACGTTACCTGTTAATTAAGCTTCAAAACAAACAATGATTGCTGATATGTGTAAAGGTGATCGTACCTTGGCAAGATTTTATGATGAGGATATAAGGGTAGACAGCTCGTCTACATTGTAGTTCCTTTCTCTTAGTGCAGTCATTTCAGTTTGTCAGGCAGTGCATTCCACCTTTTCGGACCATATGTGGTTAAGGACTGAAGTCCACATTTCACTTTCTTAGAGTGTCCGACACTGAGATAGCTATTTTTCCTTATAATGTATGGGGTGTCCATTTGTTTGAACAAGTCTTGCATAAATAGTAGAAACAGCTTTTTATAGCCTCGAAAACGTCTAGAATAATAGGTTTATTTCTGGAATTTTCTGAGGGTTGTTGGTCCTGCCTTCTTGAAAAAATGAAAAAAACTTTCACTCACAATTAAACAAACTTTACACATATTTTAACCCTCTATATGACATATTTTTTTCCTTCTTGTTATCACAGTTGTGTGTATAGACCTTGGGCTAAGTCATTTCATCTCATCATTGGCAAGTATCATGTCAGTTAGACTTGGTCCATGTACAGTAAGCTTTGTGAGGTTGCACATACTCCTCAAATCACAGGCAATTATTTTTTGTTAAAGGCATTGGGTAATTGGGTGACAGTGGTCAAAGAGATATATCATTTTCACAGACATAGTGTCATTTGACAAACGAGGTGATGTTTGTGCCGCTATGACAAGGTTGTCTAAATTTTTTGCTTGGTTGAAATTATTTAAGTACTACCATTCCCACGTACATATTATACTTATTCCTATGACATTGGGCACCTGGAAATGTAGCATTTATTCTCGTCGCTCCGATACCAAGTATGTCATGTGGGACTCGTTTTAACACACATCCATTGTGTACTACCCTATGGCATATACTTTTGGTGCTCAAGTATGCTGAAGAAAAGTCTTTGTGGGCTATTTCCTATGAGTCTTTCCATGTTATTGGAAGTACAGTCTAATGTATGTCAGAATTTTTAAAAGTATCTTGAACACTTCAGTTGCTGTCAAAGGAAGAGTTGGTCAAACCGTACGAAGTACAAAGATGGCAAGTCCACCCAGTAGGTATCTAGCTCCCATAGGGCTAGCTGTTGTTTAGTTAAATTGTTCCATGAGTCCAGTGCTTACACACTTCAGAATAAATTCGACCATAATTGATCTTCATTGATTAAGAAGGTATGCCACAAGAGACAATTACTTGGCTCGGCTGAGATGAATGTCTTTTTCCAACAATATGCTGACAGATACATGTCTTTTATGATTTGCCTGTGGTGCAGAAACTGAAACAAGGCCAATAATATGGACTATTGAGCTGTTAAGAATGATACTTTGCGATAAATCTGCTCATGAATTACCGAATAACTAAAATCCAGAAAGAAATATTGTTTTACCGCAAGTTGTAAAACTTGTACTAGCCGCAGCTGTCAACGTTTAAAACATCCCGTGGTAGTGTTTGTGAACACATGAACCAATTTCTTGACAACTGCGAACTTCACCACTAGCATGATGAATATATCAACGACTTTAATTTTGATTTTATGCCTCATTACTTTATAATATGTTATATATAAAATAAGCTTAATGCATGTATTTTAGAATACGTTGCATGGTGTTGCTTGTTACGTGTGTGATATAGATATAAAAGTTTAAATCATGATTTATTGTCAAGATGTGCATTGACAATAACTTTCGTAACAGGCCAGAAATGTCGTTTTCTTAGCCCTTTGTTATTCAATACTTTAAACATTCCCTTGGGTTTATTGTTAACATGAGTGATTTGTATGAATACGCTGCAGCTGAGGTTATAGCCTCTCTTAGTAATGACCTAGATATTGTATCTAAAAACAATGCACATGCTAAAAAAATATGTCTAAAGGTTCAGAGATACTAATATGAAAGTAAAAGCTATTGCCAGCGTATATACTGAAGTCGCATGGTCATGGGGGTCTACATTGATAAAAAGTTGCCATGCAAGTGAACGTGTTCAGACATGTCTTCCTGGAGACTGAGTGGAAACTTAAAAATTGTGATAATGAATGTCTTTATCGTTTTACACTAGCAGTGTAAGTTGTTTCCCACTGGTATGAAACCTATGTCTTAGTTAATATCGTTTTTGTAATCCATGTGAATTTAAGTAAGATAGCCACAAAGGATAGCAATGCCCTTGCTTTTAGTTCAGCTAGCTGATCTTAGAGGGTAGTCAATCGTCTGTAGTCTGTCTATTTACAGTTCATATTTGCGGTATCTTCTCCAAAATGCTCAGCTAGATCTACTTAGAACTTGGTAGCAATATACCTTTCTTGGTCTCTGCCATGTTGTTCATATGCTCATGTTCCATTTCTTTTCGGACTTTTTAGGGGTTTTGTTAATTTTGTCTTTTTATCTGCATTTCAATGTTGCAAAGCTGGAAAAATATCGGGCAAAACTTTGAAATCGCATGGGAATATTTCTGGGGGCCCCTTTTTAAGGATGTATTCAACGAAATTTCTTTTTTTTAACTGTTATCAGTTAGTATTACTGTAATAACCCTTACTATTACAATTACCTATAACATGACACTGTTTATTTTGCTACCATCTGGAATCTATAAAACAACAACAATCATAACAACAACAAAAAACAAACAAACAAACAAAAAACAAACAAAGAAACAAAAACAACAAAAATTTCCAAACTTACCCGTCCAATTGCTTCAAATTTCGCATAGGGACACTTGTGGGAACCCCCATTCGTACTTTTTGACATATGGCACTGGGACTATTTTTAAGAATTTGTGTTTTGCTTTTCGTATTAATTTTTTTTCCTTAAACTGTATGTTATATTTTGTTGAAAGTAAGTAGGAATGTACCTGGACTCGATCTCTGCACGAATTTTTTGTGTCACTACATGCAGTGGTGCTGTCATTTTCTGAGTTTTAATCAATTATAAACCTTTTGGAAAGATTGCTAAGGGTATATGTACATGTAAGCAATGTTATTGTAAAATAGGGAGAGCAGCAAATCTGACCTTTATATTAGCTTAGATCTTGCTGGGCCAACTGAACACGGAAATCCCACAGTCCCCCTGTTTTCTGATAATCTCCTTGAAGTGAAAGAACCTGTAGAGATATTGGAATCTATGAACGACATGCACTCTCACTTGTAAAGCGACCTGCGTACATTAGTGACCGGTGGCTTTGTCCTCATATATCGTCCCTGACTGGTTAGAAGCCATTGTCATCACCATCATTAGCATATTTATATCTACTAAAACGCGTGCAAAGGTGAAGTAACATGACAAACACTGTCAAGTAACTTGAGCCGCGTGCACCTGTACATGTGAAGAGGTGCATAATTTTTTTCCAAGAAACATTTCATATTATATTAACACTTTAAAAGGAGTCATAGGTCAGCTCCTTTAATGCTGATTCCGACTAAAGTCTAGTGCTTCAAATGAACTACTCAGAATTAAAATAAGGATGCTGGATTTATGTTCCCTTTAAAACCCTTTTATTTGAATACGAGTGTGTATTGGTTGCTGCGTTATTTTATAAGCTGACATACAGACAATGCGGTGAGTACTGTGTGTTGTGTCGTGTTAGTGCATCAATGTCGCCAAATTAAGTCGAAGGCCAAAACAACAAAACTCTCAGTTTTACACCGTTTTAGGATTTTGTACTTCAGATTGGTCGTGGTGCTGTTATTAGAAACTGCGGTTATAAAACAAACACTATGTGGGCCCACCCCAAAAGTGCATCTTTGATCACATTTCCTCGGCTTGAAATACAACAGATATTTTTTTCTTTTTTTTTTATACTGCGAATGTTATGTTTACCCGGCGCCCAGGCTCAACACATAGATCTGCAGAAATTATACTATTGACACAGAAACTGTCAACTTTACACCAGAATGTTTGCTGTACAGAATAGTGATAATATGTATTGCAAGGAGTCTTTATTGGGAAGGAGTGTGCATTGATGTGTGTCCCAAAGGAAAAGCTTATTTTTGCGCGGTTTGTTTATAAACAACCCATTGAAGAACTTTTTAGGTGAAATGACCGATGACCTGACAAACTTGGCAAAAATAACCGCCACCTGACGTGCATGTGCTTTGAATTATGAAAGTAACATACTCCTCAAGTGACAAATTTTAGGAAAGCTTTCTCATGACAGCGAAATAAATCTACCAACGATCAATGTTTAACTTATGTCCACAACTACAATGTGATCTACATTTCCTGAAAGTTCTTATACTGGCAGATACTTTGTAAACATGATAGATCACCGTTGACTTTATAGGAGGCTGCTGCTCATTATAATATGTCAGAAAATTAGGTACAAAAAAGATTTTTTGCCTCATGGGAATATTGATTTGCTTCTCTCATTTTTAGCAAGAAAGCAGGATTTTTTACATAGACAGTGACATTCCAATTTGTGAATCGTAAGCAAGAATAGAACGGTTTACATTGAAAACAGCATGGATGAATTCCTATCGAGTCGGCATCCAATGGAAACACAAATGCACAAAATAGACAAATGCCTAAAATTACTTTCGCAACAACGTCCCCAGAAGTGCAGACTTCGTCCCTAAATTCTCCTTGTTACAATAGTCTTAATAGTTCGTAACTTTATATGCCTACGCTATCAATTTTTCTGTTTAAGTGTTTTATGATTTTGTACTTCAGATTGTACTTTAGATTGGTAGATAAATATATTCGTTTAGGAAACTATGTGGGAGCAGACTCGTTATCATGCAATGTACAACGATGTGTTAGTAAATTATATTCGGAAGTTAATATCATAATGGCTCAGTTTGGACATGCTTTCTCATCAATACGATACAAGTTTCAATCATATGCAACGTGTTGTTACGGTTCACAGCTATGAGACTACACAAGTCCAGAAATAGAGAAATTGCTCATTGCTTGGCGTAAATCAGTTAGCCCCTTATGGAAGTTGCCTTATAGAACTCATAATGTACTACTCTCTGAGATATGTGGAGTATGTCTGTTCGAGGTACAGTTACACTCACGGTTCTTTAAATTTATTCACAAACAAAATATGAGTGAGAAATCCTTGGTTGGATTTTGTCTCAAAATAATTCATAAGGGTTCACGATCGCCGGTAGGCAGATCGTTAAACTACTTATTACAGAGGTACAGTATACGAAGGAATTATCTGTTGAATGATGTCAATTTCTATAGCAATCTGTGTAACGTCAAAGGGAATGTGGGCCATGCTTCACCAGAACAGAGGGCACATGCCATGCTCATTCGCGAGCTGTGTGAAGTACGTGACGGAGGAATGGCCTGTAATTTAAACCAAACAGAGTTGCTTCATCTGATCGATTATTTATGTACAAATTAATATTAAGATTGGGATACACATTGTCTTGGTATTAATGTGAATTATAATGTATGAACTGACTTTTCATTATCTACTTGTGATTTGATTATTTGATTTTTTTCTTTGCTCAATTGTAACTCCATGTACTGCGAGTACGGAAAATAAAGTATATATATATATATATATATATATATATATATATATATATATATATATGAAGTGATTGTGCCTCCATGGCATGAGATCACGCCGTACATTTCTGGAGGAAAACGGTTTATTTCAGTCAACCTGAAAATATTTTATGTTTCAAAAATATGTTTACCGTAGAGCCACTAACCATTTCAATTTGGTACAAAAATACTTGAAGCTTCCTATGAACGATATTACCTGTACATGTATAGATCACAACCTCACTTTCTATGGTAGAAATTTTTTTTTTAATTTTTAGTATGGCGAGGATAATTCACAGACTACAAAATTCTAACTTGATTATATATCAGTTTAGCACTAGACAGTGACATGCCTATAACTACGCACGTGTTGAAAAGTGGCAAGAATTATTGGCAAACTAAAGAACAGTTGATATAAATGCACATTTTGGGGGTGTAAGTAAGTTTACAGAAAACATTTGAAAAACATTAGTGACATAAACACAATATGACCAAAGCATATAACTGTGTCCGATACAAGATGCAAGAACGTTTCCACGTGAGGGATTTACAAAAGCTTAAAATCATCTAACTTATTTGTCAAATGTTTCCACAAGACAATACAGGATGGCTTGGAGCCTTAGCTTTGGAACTTGATCAAATCGGTAACGGCACCCTTATTTCCAAGTTTACAAGATAATTGCTGTGAATATGGTTTAGTAGTGATAACTTAAGGCATCACGAATTGTGACCATGGAGTTTGAAATTATGAAGTGCCCTGTGCAAGAAACAGATATGTCTTAAATTGGAATGACTGGGACAAAGTCCTCAAGCCCCGGAGCAATGGTCATTGATAATTGGGAGTGATATCTTAAGACCTCTCAAAGCATCGACTCTAACCCTTAAAGGTCAGGTTTGCAGTGCAGTGGGAACAGTTCTATTATTTTATTTTATTTTTATTTTTAATTTTGAAGCATACCAAATGTATATATCATTGTGATGGCCGGAATGCCAAGTTTCATTATGTGCACTAAATCGCTAATAGTCACGTGAGTGGTTGCCATGGCACCCACTTAAATCACTCATCAATGGCAAAAATCATTAAAAATCTGCTGACTTAGAGAATAAAGTATCTCTACATTTATGCATGGTATTAGGATAACTGGAGATATAAACTTTCAGTAGACTTTGAAAGTAAAACAAATATCACATGACCTGTTTTCATAGGAACTGTTCAAATATTGCTTTTACTTGGCTGAAAATTGCATTTTATATAGATCTACAAAACCGGTAAGAGGCAGCTACTTTGTATAAAAAATAGTCACCATAAGTATTAATAGATTATGTTCCAGATTAAATATCCTGCAAGAAAATGACAGAAATAAAGCAACACTGCAGTATCTTTATGAAAAAGTTGTGTTTTTTCCGATTTTAATAAGTTGCCATGGCAAAAAGTGTGATTGGATTCACAATCATATATACAAGGCCTTATACTGATATGTAGTTTGCAAATGTGGATGACATGTTTGCATACAGTGTACATGCAACTATAGAGTCATTTATCTCAATGCAAAAGGCAAAGTAAGCCCTCGGTATTGGCTCCCTATTACAATCTCTGAGACAGACAACAATATTTATTATGTATCTGCAACCATGCTGCTTTCCTCTCCACCCCCACCCCCACCCCCTTCCGTGTAAATTGACTGCAGAGAAACGGTTTAGGTTTGAATGCATAGTCCTTTTGGGGGGCAAGACAAAAGGTCATACTCATATAGTTTATTGATAAACACAGGTTTGACAGGGAAACAGACTAGGGGATACTTGACCCAATGATTTAGTGACTGATAAGCTACAATAAGTTGACTGACTATCTTTGGGACCCACTGGGGAAGCACGTGTACTATGCATGGTCCTTTGATACACTTGACCTCTGTGGGCTCCAGCCAGCTTAATTATAAACAAAAGACTTACATTCTCACAACCAACATCGACTCCTCTGTACCCTCCTCTACAAAATCCTTCCATGCCCACTGCTGAATTAGGGTTAATAGCCTTGGCACTTGTTTACAATTGAAGGACACCTCCAGCTGACCTGGTGTTAGATGCTACCATCTTTGTGGCGTTACGTACCTCAAACGAAACATCGGTAATCCCCTGAATGACAAACAGAGAGACGCTAGAGGTCTTGGACCAGTAACCCCTTAAGGTCGGGTCAACTGATCCACAACTTTTGATCGAGTACTGAATACTGTTGCTGTGTCTATTGGATGTTAATATCACAGGAGCAGAGCATCCCAAATTAAGTCCCATCATAATTTTGGATAGGAAAAATACTTATCAACTGTGAGTTTTAGAAAAGCACTGCTACTCTAGAAATATTTTAAATCATGTGATAACTTTGTGTATCTTTGGAGACATTTTTGGCACGGAACCGTCAATCATGGAGTTAAGGTAGATTAACCCACCTGTAAAAAAATTTAATCACATGACCCCCCAGTTTCTTGGCTTTTATTTGCTGCTACTGGAATAAACTTGAAGTAGAAGGCAGAGGAAGTTGTGGTTTTACGTTTTAAATAGGAGAAATAAGCCAACGAATGTCGCTATTTTAACATGCAAATGCATTAGGCCTAGGTTACTGATCCAAGACCTATACCCCAATATACAGGCTTTTGAGTCTGCTTGTATATGCCTGTTTTTCTGTTTATAGACCTAAACCAAATGACATTTTTCAGTTTTTTTCACATTTTCTAGACACACAATTGGTGTCAAGCGGAATTAGCATACTTGTTGGCCACATATGAGCCAAAAACAATTGGGTATAAATTACGGCAGGGGGGACCACTCTCTGTGCGGGGTCATAACAGGTACAATGAAGTTATGTGTGTCCTTTTATGACACAGCATATTTGCCAATACCAGTAAATTACTACCATTGCCTTCCAGTTTGTGCTAATTACATATTTTTGTAGTATTTGACATGCCATCTTGATGTCAATCCGGAGTGTCAAGTTGCACTGCCTATAAGAATTGGGAAGGTGATACACACAAATGCAAGAGCTCTTGTTTCATACAATAAAAAGAACTTTAACATCCAATCATTTCATTTCTACTTTATGATGACAAAACATACAGCTTGTACATGCAGATCATTATATATAGAGGGGCTGGTGTACATGAATAGATCGAAGTGTTTCTTGGGAGAAATCAGAAATAGCTGTCTGTGTCAAAATTGGTTATGATTTATGTGTTGTTTACACATGTAAGGCTAAGCTAGTGTTAGCCCAGCATAATATCACGTGATGACCAGTCATTAACGACCGGTCTAAACGTTAAAGGGCTAGTTTTGCAGAAGAACTCTATTTCAACATGTAAATCTCAAAACGTTGCCTATGATTATACTGTTATATATATATATATATATATTGTATATGTGTCTTTTTGCGCAGAACCACTTCCTGGTAGTCATTACCCTATTCCGCAGTCCTAACTCTTTACTCTCCATAAGTTAACCTGTCCCTGTCTAACTTATATACATATGGAATTACTATTGTTCATATTGCACACGTTCCTCTGTAAAATTTTGACATAGACTGTATCAGCCCAAATAAATTGAAGGGTCTTCAGAGGGTAACTACTCAACATGTTTCGGAGCGTTTTACCCGTACATGTCTCTCTGAGTAGCGGCTCCTTGTCTAAACTAAATATTCAGCAAAGACAACCCACATAATAAAAAATAGATATGAACGTGGCAAATGATGAATTAGCTAAATACGTGAAGTTTTGCTTATAAATGTAGAGCTTCATTATGAAAGAAGAATACCTGTCAAACAAACTATTACTACTAAATTTGTATAGTACGGGTTCAGATAAGAGCAATTTGACTTACCCCTGAACCAATATGTACCCTTTCTAGCTGGACAGCTTACCATAGTTAAACCACCCACCAGTGTATAACTGAAGTGGAAACAAGCTTTGGCATTATATTCAATTCCAGTGATAGTAAAACAAACAGTTGCAGCAAGACCACCTCTACAAACCAAGAAAAATCCTAACAAGGACTGCTACAATGGACATCCTGCACCAGACATGCAAAACAAACTCTATGATGACACATACCCCTTAAACAATTAAGCTCTATTTAACTGCCAACCCTGAGTCAATGTATCAACGTAATGTGTCAGGCTTGTGACATTTACGAAAATACTGTCAATTTTGAGTTGTTGTTTTTTTTAAATTGAGTAAATGTGTATACATACATTTAATGTATACACATGTTACTTAATTTGCTTCTCGGAGCTCCTAGTCTATGTATTGTGACCTGCATAGCTTTTCTGTATATTGTATTGTTCTGTGTGTCTTGTATATACATTGTGTGTCTCCGTGTCTGGAGAACCCCTCGGTAAGTCCATTTGTGCACTATTGGGCTATCCAGTGTGAAATAAATGTGTTTAAACTAAAATTTAGGCATGTGAGAAAAGAATGAAAGTCATTAGCATTTTTGCCAAAAACATGTTATCAAAACAATTTTTCTCAACAGGATTTTAAGTACAATAAGGCAAGCTTGTAACTGTGGTCAGTAGCTGCTTGCTACTTATAGCCCCTGGGGGTATGACCTAACAGGAAACAAGCTAGCCTAAAATGTCAGAAAGGTGAACATTAAAACAGAATGGTGCCAAAAGATAAAGTCAAGTAGCAAAACAGACAAGTCTAAAAACTGTAAATTATTGAACAAAAGTTTTATCCAAAAGAAATTTTATAGCATCTATCAAAGTTTCAATATTGTAAGATTTAATGATACTTTTTGAATATATATTGTGTGACCAATATGCTTTCTTTGTATATGAATTAATATTTATGTACGGTTTACCATTATGTTTAAACATTTTGCTTATTAATTCAGAAAGTGAACTTTAGACTTCATCTATGGATAGATTTGTGTACAGTGTAGTAAAATCAAAACATTTGATGTTTTTTGCTTTTAAATCTTTAATTTTAGATACAAACTCGAAGAATTGTTAATACTCCAAAAACAAATTATTTTACAGTATCTAGAAATTACATTGCAGTATTTACCAAAATGATTCCTAATTGCAGTCAAACACAATGTTGCTTCTTTTGATAATTGTTTGTAGTACATTTTGAACCACCGGCTAAGAATCTAGATTTAAAAGGGTTTTTATGTAATTTGGGTATCCAAGCAAAAATGGAATAGAGGAGTCCTCTTCAGAAAGCTTGATATTAAAATTCCTTTTCATCTCATCTTTGTGGGTATCGATCAAATTATCAATGGACTGTTTGTGTAATTAATATACGTCATTTCCTCTTATGTCTGAAATATTGTTTATACCACGTTCTTTTTTCAAAACTTCCAGATTATATTTTTTGCAGATGATCCCAAAATTGTTACCTGCCTTATCTATGTTAGTGACTACAAATCTTTCTTGTAGTTCTTTGACTGCTTTAGAAACTTTGGGATTTTTAACGAGAAATTCTCTTTCTAAAGACTCTTTTCGAGTTTGATAACCATCCTTCAAATTTCTGAAATTCCCTTTTTTCTTTTTTTTCTTTCTTTGCCCATTTCATACAATAGGAATCGAGTGCATCACATGTATCCTGAAAAAATACTGTCAATGTTCAACTTGGGACATATCCGAAATTTTGTACCTTCTTCCATCATTTCTTTTATACTTGAATTTTGTATTATATCCAAATTACCTGTAAATACATGTTTGTGGTATGCATCAACAAAATTAGAATATTTACTATTAGACATACAGTCACAATTTTGATTTGCTGCGATACCCTCAAGAGTAATTGAAGCCAGAAAGCTTTTGTAATTCATGATACTTTGTCCAATATTGTTGCCATATTTATAGGAAATGATGGGGGGATCTTTTCTTTTGCACTCCTTGGGAATCATGTTACGAACAAATTTCAATTTGAAAAGGGATTGAATGTTTAGTGAGTCAATGATTTTGTGTTTGAAAAGAATATATATATATATGTTCCATAGCCCACAAGAGGGGGCTAACGTTATTGTTTATGCAGGTAACTTAACCGTGATTTTTGTACCCTAGCGCGTTTGGAAAAATAAAAAGAATGCACCATTTAAATCTTTGGTGTTTACATTCCAAACACAAAAATTGCGAACATACACCCACACATATTTACTGGGCTTTAAAAAGAACTTGCATTAGCACTCTGAGTGAATAGTTATATGCGGGTAGTCAACATTTGATGGGACCATTTTTTTTTTTTTTTTTTTTTTTTTTAACAATCAATAAAGTTTCAACCAAGGTAACAGTAAAACAATGATGGTACATTTCTCAAATGCTTGATTTTGCACAGGTATCATGGTCTCTCATAGTCTGCATTTAATGACATTGTCTTTGTTTAGAGTGACAACTGTCAGCAAGTGACCATGACAGAGCAGCAGAGTAGAGGTAGGAGACACAATATCAAAATACTACACAACACAAAGAAAAAGAAGAAAGAAAAAGAAAACAAAATTGTGTTCACCATTTTTTGCTTGTAACGAGTGTAGATATTTCAATCAAATATTACGTTGTTCGTCACAACCACAGTGCTCACCAATGAGATGTGTTTGCATGGTTCAATCAACATGGCTTACATTTCCTGCTAATTCAGACACAGTTTTATTTTCAAATTTATTCTGACCTTGGCTGCGTAGCGTACTATTATGAGTTTATTCTTGTCACCTGAAAAATTGGTTTATATTATTTCTGTGATATAGCTATCTTTACATTTGGAATTGCGCCACAGGGCAAGATATGAGTATGCAAGTTTGCAAACCTCTTTGGGTATCAACAGCATGTTGAAAATGTTTGGACGATAGGGAAACTGAAATGAGTATGATGCCACCGGAGTGTGTATTCAAGTAAACTATAATGCTGTGGAAAGTGTTCTAATGGAAGTAATTATAGGTCGTCTGATACTTGGAGGCCATAAGTATGTTATATTATTCAGAAAAGAAACTAACTGCGACAACTTAATTTTTTGAAATTAAATCAAAGTATCTCTCTCTCTCTCTCTCTCTCTCTCTCTCTCTCTCTCTCTCTTCTCTCTCTCTCTCTCTCTCTCTCTCTCTCTCTCTCCTCCTCTCTCTCTCTCTCTCTCTCACTCTCTCTCTCTCTCTCTCTCTCTCTCTCTCTCTCTCTCTCTCTCTCTCTCTCTCTCTCTCCTCTCTCTCTCTCCTCTGTCCGGTAAATCTACGCTCACAAAGACATATAATAACACAAACATAAAAATATTTACCGGTATCACTATACTCACAACAACAGGACACATGTGCCCTCTTTAACAGTAACGGAATTCACTCTCCATGTTATGACCAGCTTGTAGTCTTTTTATTCATTAGAGGCTTTGAACATTGTGCTTCTGAATTGCTGAACTAGAAAAATGTAAGTGGTAGAACAATTCTTTTTTTCTTTGGTCGTTTTTTTTTTTTGTTTATGTTTTTTTTTTCTTTGGGGGGGTTAAATGCATGATGTTCTAGTTTCATACCAAAATCAATTTCGCGTAATCAACAAAATGTACATGCGGTCATTTTTAGTTTCTAAATGTACTGCCGTTTTATACGTGCTAAAAGTTTCCCAGCATGATGTAAACGCTTTCGGTGTTCAAAACCATTACCAATGTGACGCCATCTTCCAATTTCTGATATGATGTAGCATTTCGACAACATGCTACACATATACATTTTACAGAAAGTCCAGGTCAGGAATGCTGCAATGTCAAAGTGCCTGTACCTTCCAAGTAAACATACATAAAACCAGCAGCATGAAATAAAATATATTATGCATATACCAATAAAAGATTACCATTTAATATCCCAATCTAAGCCGCAACAGTGCATAGAGGCTTTTCCCAAAATATGAGTTGCAATCATAAGGGAATGAGTTAACCACTGACTCTTCTGGATTGAATTACCTGAGAAGTATTTAACACAATCATACAGGCATGAGCTAACCACTGACTCCTCTGGATTGAATTACCTGAGAAATATTTCACTCAACAGAGCCTTCTGTGATTATCACGTTTTCCCTATGTGGGTCGGGCCAAACACTTCATGATAAGCCCTTGTATGTATTTCAGACAAAATAAAGCAGCATTATAGGGATATACTGCAGAAAAATCGAGAAACTTTTGTGCAAATTATAAACCCCGTTGACGGATTATACGATTACCTCATCATGTATGGTGTTGCCACAAACCGTACAATAAATCGAACCAAGGTGAGTGTAGTTTAAGCTGACTCGACTAAGATAGTAAAAATAGACTGCATGTGGTTGATTGTTTAAAACACACTGTATAAAGTTTTATAAAATAACGAAATCTCAACCCCTCAAGCGCAAAAATAGAATATATTTATATATATATATATATATATATATATATATATATATATATATATATATATATATATATATATATATATATATATATGTATATATATATATATCTCAACCCCTCAATCGCAAAAATAGAATATATTTATATATATATATATATATATATATATATATATATATATATATATATATATATATATATATATATCAACCCCTCAAGCGCAAAAAATAGAATATATATATATATAAAGGCAAATGATAGTGGGAAGATATGATACACAAATAGACGTGAACTAGGAAAAAATGCCGTATATTCGCTAATATTTTTGATGCACGGTAAATTAATTTTATTATTGCTTATTAATGAGAAGAATATAGTGGGCTAGGAATGAAAACAACTGCAACATTTCGGTTTTTTTAAATAATTTGTGACAGTATACCATTGGTCATTTGAGGTTATTTCAGCAGTCCTATACACCAGGTACTTCAGGCGGTGTATTATACCCATTTGGTCAAAACATTTCACTTTAGCGCATGCAAGATATGTCCCACGCCAGTGTGCAATACTCAGACAATTTCAAATTAGTCTTTGCTTTTTAAAACACCCAAGACCTGTTTGCAGACTTAATGAAGAAATTGAAATGTCACAGAAGATGTACATTGGAACACTTGTGAGGTCAATGGAATCTCCCCTCCGTTACCTTCTCATCAGTTTTGAGTTTCCCTATGGCTTCTTATTCCCTTACCAAGGCAGAATTTTTTTCAATACAATTATTATTGGCACATGCGCCACCTATCGACACCTAGAGTTAACAAATTTACTTTATCTATATGGTAAAAATTGGGGTAGTGGATGCGCAGTATCTACAATAGCAGTAACAAAAACCAAGGAAAACTGCAGTATGTGCAGATACTCCTCATTTGTATGGGACTATGCCATATTTTTTGCAGCTACCACTCTTTTAACTGGTGTGAGATCATACTATGAAAACGAGGCTGCAGCTACTGCAAACCTGATCTGTGACATGTCGTTTCATTGTGAAGATTAATTCTTTATAAAAATAGCTATCGGAGCATCTTGCGTCCATGTCACTGTCTCGAGGGGGGACGTCTGGTAGAAAAGTCACTACAAAGAACAGCAAATCACTAAGAAAAAGAAAGGCATGAGAAATAATAGAGTATTTGTTAAACTAGGTGCCAACTCACACATACAGGCAGGCCTCATTTAAAAGTCTTGGTTGCATAGGCCTACCATACGGTCATGATTGTTCTCTATAGGCTACCTCGTGAACACGTTGCAGAGTAGACCCAGTCTTCTGTCCAGCACATAATACACAGTACCGTACTAACTGTATGTTGGTGTCCTGCATACTGTAAAGTATAAGTCGCTTCCATTTTAGGCCTTCATACGTAAATCATAATCCACTAAATTTGGTTCACTATCATAAAAACTATGTTGGATTCCCGAAATACTCCTATTTCAAATATTGTAGTTTCATGTAGGCCCATCAGGCCTGTAAATTAGCTGTAAGATTTTGCCTATCACAATTGGTCTTAACCTATAATGACTGTAAGCAGCACTAAAATATATGTGAAATAGTTCCGGATCTCAAAATATACGAGACGCCCTCTGTATAATTGATTTTATATGAACAAATCATGTGCAATGATTTTTTTGTGTGGCATCTAAAGGGTGATCACTGTATTGAACAGCACCTTTTCTATTTCATCTTAATTTGTGGAAGCCATAGCCGTCCTAACGGTTTTTTTATGAAAACGAGGACGCACATTTTATCCCAATGATTATTCAAAATATATATTACAGTTTTTCGAATCATAAAAACTACGAGGCCATAAACGTAGTATTGCACAAGACAAAACATAATGCTTGTAGAAAGTGTAATAACCCTTGAATGGTTGTTTTAAGGTTTGAGTCAGGTACTTCCATCAGAACACCCAGATCACAGAGCGGGAATCTTTTAAATATGCATTCGATTAAAAGGAAGCCAATGCTTTCTTGACACTGTGTGGGGTCGTTAAAGAGTGAGAAATAAACATGTATATGTTGTAAAAGATATGATTATTTTGCATGTTATCATCTAAGAAACAGATGTAAAAAAAATTACCAACATTTGATGCCTGGTGATGCCCCACTAACTGGGTCAGAGATAATACATTTTGACCCACCTTTGTGCTGTACAGACCTGATGGACGTTACCATAATCAACATGTCCGACTAAGGAGGGCAGGTTTGGCTCATGCTTTTTAACATTTATGAAAGCAACTAAAATAAGTTTGATAAATCATTACAACTTCCGCTTGTATATGACGCTGACAATAAAAATGCATGACTCTACAGCTGTTTTTTTGTCCTAAAGCTATTGTACCCAGCAAGAAGTAGGAACATAAAATTCCTACTTCTAGCAAAATAGAAGAATCTGATACAATTGCAGATTTTGAGTCTGCACTTCAATACTTAAAGTGCTGCCCCTATTATAGCCCAGTGAAGCTGATACATGCCTACACATTGGAAGTTAATTTTGTCCAGAAAGGAACAAATAGATTCAAGCATATTACAGGATCTTTTTACCTTTTGCTTTTCACAATGTGGCATTATTTGAAGAGTTACTGCAGTTTTAACTGTTGGCGTCATATATACTTGGACTCATGTCACAGGCAAAAATGCAGTATCTACATCTGCCCCCCCCCCCCCCCATACGTATTACTGAAAAAAGAATCCCCCAAATTTTTATGTCACAAAATAATACATACCAACAATAATTATGAAAATCATAGAAATACTTTTTCTTGCTGGGCAAAAAACTTTAATTGCGAATTTACCAGTTTTCCACCTTTGCAGATACTGCAGTCTTATTTGGGAGGGCAGTATTGACCATGATCGTCATTTGAATCACTAGTTTATTATACTCAAATGCCTAATAACTTATTGTAACTTAAGCTGTTGTGAAGCTCATATGGGAACATGATCACGGATTTCATAACGTAAATAGTAATTTTTTGGCATGCTGGTCCTCTGTATTTACCATGTTTTACAAGTCAGGATGTTTAATTAGTAATTTTAATCCTCCATAAACTGCCGGTTACGCTTGTTTGTTACGCGTAAGATGAAGATTGTACATGGTGTGGACCAATGTACAAACGCATAGTCTGTGTAACCACAGGAAAGATTACATCATGTTTTAACGTGATAAATAATAACTAAACAACAAAATATGTTGGAGAGCAGATCGTGGGATGAAGCACAGGGCACCAATATGTCCTGGTCTTATATACACATTTTTATGACTTGGTGGCTACGCCTTTGCACGTGGAAAGAATATCTTTGATTTATTTAATTCGGGTGACGTTTTGTGACGGCAGCATGGTGTCATGTACCGGACTCATTTAACAACCACCAGAAACCGAGCTAATTGTATTTCCAACAGTGTACACGTCACTTTTTTTACTTGTCAAAATGCATTTGGTGTATTGTGAGTCATGCTCTATGTAAATTTGCTCTTCCATCAATTAAAAACGCAGTTGCAACTGTTATCATCCTTACTGTCTTCGTCAACGACATATTATCATCATTGTCAGAATTTTTATCATTATCATCATTAATATTATTCTAAGTTGCCACACGATCGACAAGGTGTCGTCATGCGTATTTCGAAATCAATTAAAAAGCACGTGTAAACAAATTTTAATCATTCTCCATAATTATATGCATGGAACATTTTTTTGTAAAAACTAAAAATAACTAGAGAAGCTCCAACGTTTGTACCAAAGTTGCAAAATTGATTTGAGGGACAAACTCACAAACTTTGAAAAAATATTCAAACGCACGTAAAAATGTGTGCGGACATATGTACTGGGCTAAATACCTACCATAGAAACGAAAGTTGCAAATTCACTTATACCTATAATATGTTGACATTTATGAAACCTTTAACTGAACTAGCCACAGTCTCTTTTGTTATTCATTTGACAAATATTTTAAGCCACACTGAATCACATTATCTTTTTCACGTGAAGGACAAGTTACGGGAAAACTAAATTTGCTGGAGACCAGGCCAGTGGAAGACTTGGATCATTTTATTGAAGTTCTCAAGATAACCAGCCAGGGCCATGTAGCGATATTGTTTGACAGTGGTATGGACAATGGGATTTAACTGAAATATGTACTGACCTGAGGGAAAAAACAGTTTCATTCTATTCTACCCTCTTCTTTCGTAGGTAACGCGCATGCGTGTACAGTCATATTGGTCTACATCAGTAACTATGAATTCATTTGGCAGCTGACAGGTGTGACCGCCTTATATTCCTAGCTTTTTACTAGTAAACTACCTAACTGTAATCAGATTTACCATAGTATAAGCTATGTATGGTTAGCACTATATAAAACCATATTTCGTCTTGGCCGAATATTAATTGCAAGGATTAGATGCTGATGACGTTTTGTCTCACTTGTCAAAAGTTGGAAAACGGATACGCTCACCAATCTAATCAACATAAGCTTTATGTAGATAATCAGATCAAGAAACACTTATTATTTGCAGTCCGGTAGAAGTCAGTTGGGCCCGACGCACAAAGCATGGTCCATGTGACCTAGGGGAAACTCAAAATTAAGTACCAAATATCATACCAGAATATAAAACACTAAAAAGAAAATTTTGACCTTAGTATTGACATCACAGTAAGACATATTCATGGAATTTAAGTGGTCGTTTAATAACTAAAGAAATCCCCTCCTTGTCTCTTCAACATTTGCCCGTTTTCACACTAAATGTTGCAAATTAACAATACGTGTTATTTACTCACCGTCTGACCAGACTGCATTACATTATCCACCCCACACTGTTAAAGTGCAAAACGAAATACCTAGTTTGGTATGCTTGTATGCTTCCGTAACAAGTTCTGTGCATGAATACCAAAACCTTACCCACTAGTCCCCTTCTTCATATTATTTGAAACTAAAACCTATCGTATTTTTTTTTCAAACTAAAAGATTTCTGTAACAAGTGTGTCCCTTAAAAGCCTTTCTATACGGAGCAAAATTGGTGATTTTGTCCTCAACAATCGGTATGGTGTGAAATGTGTAGATTTTCTTTCCTGTTCTTTTTTCCTGTTGATAACAGTTGATCTTTTATTTATTGATTGTTTTTGTTTCGATAGGATTTTCTTCATCCTCAATCATAAGGCGTAATTGCGTCTCATATTATTTTTACAGATTATATAACATTCGGAATAACCATGTGCACCCAGTATCATGCGCAAAGAGATATCAGCCTGAAATATATTTTGTGACCATAAAATGACCATGTTTCAAAACGTGATATGTGTCAAAAATAATTATTTAATTCAACTTTTTGCAAAGAACACAAGTAAAACTATTGTACATTTGAATTATATGAAAGGCGATCTACATTCTTAAGATTTAATATAGAATACTATCCATTGCATAAAAGCATAAAGCGCCAAGACTGATGAATATATTTCATAACAAGAGACATAAACGCCAAAAGTAAGTATATTGTCCTAATATTATTTTTCAATTGTAACATCACCACCTGGAAACGAATACAACAGCAATTAGTCTCTTCAAGATATTGCCAGGTGCAGTATTTTACACACATAAAGAGCACATCCATTAGCATTCATTGACTGTAGGGCTTCACATATTAATAGGAAAACGGCTATGATTCATTTCTTCGTTCTTAATACATATTTATGGTTCCTTTAATATGTGGCACAATGACTGAAAACGAAAGCCCGCGCCAAACGTGAGTGCTAACACTTTTTATTGCACCAAATGTAACATATTTTTACCAGATAGAGGGAAATTACATAGTTCAACCTTGTGTATGCCATGTTTTCGGGAATACAGGATGCCTGATGACCATTGTGGTGGCATCAGCACCTGCTTTTTGGATCATATGTCACTGTGTTTAAATGGTACAATCTCGCATATTGTAATTGTTAGAAACTATTTCTAACTCAGTAAACCAATGAAAACTGTATTTAGATAAGGTAGCTATTGATTTGATGCTTAATAGTTTTATAAGTGATATAGCCTCCATTATTTCCATTTGTAGAGTCAGCAAGAATGCTGTGTCTTGCCCATAACTTTGTTACATTTATTAATATAAACGGCAAGACGCATTTTTCTCTGTATGGAATTATTCTGAGCTGAATTGTTTATGACATATGTCTAGAATATTTTAAAATCACCACATTATTATTTAAATATTAGCCTTTATAATGCTTTAGGGCGGCTTTTTAACACGTTGACACAACTCATATGATTGCAAATGCAGCAAATACAGTGTAGAAAATAAACAGGTAAACCTTCTACTAGAACTACTGCAACTCCATAAAAGAATCTGGCAATGGCTTAATGCAATTCATGGTGTAGCAGTGGAGGTATTATATATATATATATATATATATATATATATATATATATATATATATCAAAAAATGTCACACCATCATTCATATTTTTATGATTCTACCATGTAGGGAATCTCCTGGCTTGAATAAGATATAATTGATCTCATTTGCCTGCACTCTTGACGGGAGATGTAACACTCGGTGCTATGAAAGACGACGTTTTGCCCCGCCCTAGAAGTTGTTGCACAAAACCGTGACCATTGTAATACAGTACATTCAAAGTATGACGTGTCTTGCCTATATCTTTGTTACATTAATTAATCTAATCAGCAAGACGCTTCGTGCACTTTATGCAACACCGGATGCTCTAAAAGACGAATTTCTGACCTGCCCTAGACGTTGTCGTGCACGACAGTGACCATTTTAATCCAGTACAACAGTTTTTAAAGAATGAGCCTTCCATGTCCCAACGTTTCGTCTTGAATATTTCTATCCATTTGAGGCCTTACTATGCATATTTTGTCCCTCCAGGAGGCAAGTACGTCAACCCAAGAGAACACAATTGCAGATCCACAACGTCAATAACAGAAATTGAAAACCGAAAAAGAAGATAATGAGGTAGGAAAATGCTGCAATGATGTTGTGCGTTTAACAATATGTCCTCAGTGCATGAAGTAGAGTTCAAGTTATGCTGATCAACACAATGTTATAATATCAGCCTCCCTAGGTTATTTTAATCATAGGTGCTGTATCTGTAGCTTGATAGAAGTTCAGCATCTGATTTTTAAGTAAAGAAGGTCCAGTTGTGGAAAATCGTTTTAGATTACCACCCGCCAGAAGGGTTTTGAAGATCAGTGTGAAAATAAATTATCTACACCCTCAAATTTCCGTTCACAATTAATTAGTTACATGTACAGTTCACAACATGACTGAGTTATATTCAAATCCAACTTTATTTACAAAACGTCCACAATTTATAATTTGAGAAAAAAACAGCACACTCTCTCGTTTTGAACAATTCAAAGACTGCAATTAAAATGCAATGTAAATTCCTAATCACTGTAGAAATGTAAAGACCTGAAATGTATATTTGATTCTGAGAAAGTTTAGGAGTCTGCTTTGAGAAAATATCTGTTTCTTAAAAAAACGCATTTAAGTCGAAAGGATTACATTTATAGTGAACATCCAAAGGCCTTGTAATATGCTATTCTGATCCCTGGCCCCACATCTCAATGAAAAGGCACATCTGACATTGGAAATGTTAAATACATATATTCATAATTTTTAACAATGGAAATATTTATTCCAGATATTGGATTTAACAGCTTTGAAGAACGCAGCACTTAGTGTATACCTTGAAATCTTGCTCGTATGCGTTGCAGTGAGATTCCACTTATGTCACATGATGATGATGATGATGATGATGATGATGATGATGATGATGATGATGATGATGATGATGATGATGATGATGATGATGATGATGATGATGATGATGATGATACGGTCAGTTTTTCATTGTCTGTTACCACCACCAATTTTAATACAGTCCAATGAGTGCAAGAAAATAGTGACTTGTACCGTGTAAATGGACTTAATTCCATTGTGTTGTCATTTTCACTGATGCCCTACAAAACATGAATTATTACAAGAGAAGAACTTGTAGTTTTACTACATTACAATGTTGGATCAGAGCGTATGTCTATGGTGATACAGATTCTGTGAAGGAGCACAAACAGCTACATCCCATGTAAAGCCGTAGAGTTTGCCTTCCTCATAATGGTCATGCAAATACCTCAATAGTGTTATACTATTTCCAGATACAAAAAATGGCTTCGAGGACAGATGCCACCACTTTAGACGGGTGGCCAGAGTTTGATGACCATTATGTGCCTGAGTTAATGGATAAGCCACCTGCCCCTGATCAGTCATTGAAAAAAATAATGTAATTTGAAAGCTGCGTAGTCTCCTAAAAGTTGATGCACCAGCAGAGAACAGTGTGGGGTGATCCAATGCTTCATGGTCATTACAAAGGTGTAGCATGCGCAAATGAGAAAACATGTCCTTATTGATTATAAATTAATCTTGATCTACTGTAAAGCGCTGTCTCTCACTGAATTGTGATTATAGCCAAGTTTCCACTGTTCATGAAAAAATCTTTTCACTTTATAAGAAAAAAAAAATAATTTTGGTTATTTGATATGTTTTAATGGTGTTTGAATTTTTTATGGTGCTCTAATTTAACGATTTATATAATCGTATGGCGTGTACTAACGCACTTTGAGGAAAGTAGCTTACTGCAGATAATTAGAAATAAATTGAGTAATGGCTATCATTTTGCCTTTCTTTAATTGAAATAAACATATCAATGGATCCAGACATTTTTGTTTCTGTGTTCACATCCACTTCAAGCATTTGCTTTGAAAAAGGCTTTGTGTACCAGTATCAAAAGAAATCCTTTGTCTTGTTGACGGCATCATGGCTATCGTTTTGTTTTTCGCTTATTTTACTGACCTCGGATATTTCTTTTGTCAGAACATTTAAATGTATTTGCGGTGGATCATATTTACAATGCAAACCCACTGGAAATAAATTTTGCGGCAAATAGTTTTAAGTGATAGTCTATATTCAACCACCAATGGAATATATTCCTACACCATACGATATACATTACGTCTTATATATTAGCAAAAACTAAAATACTTAACAGAACATTATGCCGAAGAATTGTTGTACCTTCATCAAATTTACATCTTCTGATCATTCTAAATATCTGTTATGCACAATGCTTTTGTTGGATATATATATATATATATATGCATTCTGAGGAAGACTCTCTTTGGTATACTTTGTTATCTTTTTCGGGTTGGGTGGGGTTTCTGTTACTTTAGGATCATGCTGCCATTTCTACATGTATAAATGTATTTTTAAAAAAACAGTAAAAAGTTAAGAGAAAATACGTCAATAACAAAACAAACAGATTAACAACAAGTAAATTTACAACTTTCTTTGGTATGGTATGTATTCGATACATAACATAGAATGCTGTTTGTAGCTTTGAAACCAATGTAATTAGCCCCAATTAAAATGTTCCAGCTGTCGGTAAATGTTCATTGGATTTACTTCCATCAGAAACGTTATAATGAAAGTCGAATTTAATCTTCATCCAAAATAAATTTCAAGATATTGAAACTAAAATTTTGGGAACCCTACCTATTACAATTTCAAAAACCGCGAGTGTGTTCATGTATATATTAGGTACGGAATAATTTTGACATATGTTTGGGAGCTGCAATGACTTTTCCATCTATAATCGTTCCTAATGCATGTAACATTTGCATTTCCAAATCTCTGTAGCCCGCATAATTTTAAATTTTGCAGCTTTTGCTTATAATTTGTTCAAAGCATCTCCTGACAAGGATATCAATTATGAAAAATGGAGGCGCTTCGTGTAACAGTTTTCTGAATATTGAACATGTTATTCTTCGTTTACTGTCTTGCCAAGCATATATGCAAATGCTGCGTGGTCGGTCTTCCTTACATTGGCTATAGCTTTCTTTACAAACATGAAAAACTTTGGCTAGCAGTTCTTCCCTTTTTTGTTCTGTTGCAATTGAAAATTATTTTTTCAAATGATATTTTAATGAAATATTTTTAAACATGTATGTTTGGCTAAAACTGGAAATAAAGTTTTGGAACATTTATTGAGGACTACTTTTAGCTACAATGTTTTTCTCTAATATACATATATAAAGTGATTGCCCAACTAAGAACACTCCAGAATAATGTAGCATTTCTTTTTGTTATATTGGAGCTGAACAATTTTACCAGGGTATTTTTAAATTTTCATTCTTTAAATGAGCAATTCCTAAGTAAGGCTGGTTTTGCTCAATCGAGTTATTTTCTGAATATTGAACATGTTATTCTTCGTTTACTGTCTTGCCAAGCATATATGCAAATGCTACGAGGTCGGTCTTCCTTACAATGGTTATAGCTTTCTTTACAAACATGAAAAACTTTGGCTAGCAGTTCTACCTTTTTTCGTTCTGTTGCAATTGGATATTATCTTTTCACAAGATATTTTAATGAAATATTTTTGAACATGTATGTTTGGCTAAAACTGGAAATAAAGTTTTGGTACATTTATTGAGGACTACTTTTAGCTACAATGTTTTTCTCTAATATACATATATAAAGTGATTGCCCAACTAAGAACACTCCAGAATAATGTAGCATTTCTTTTTGTTATATTGGAGCTGAACAATTTTACCAGGGTATTTTTAAATTTTCATTCTTTAAATGAGCAATTCCTAAGTAAGGCTGGTTTTGCTCAATCGAGTTATTTTCTGAATATTGAACATGTTATTCTTCGTTTACTGTCTTGCCAAGCATATATGCAAATGCTACGAGGTCGGTCTTCCTTACAATGGTTATAGCTTTCTTTACAAACATGAAAAACTTTGGCTAGCAGTTCTACCTTTTTTCGTTCTGTTGCAATTGGATATTATCTTTTCACAAGATATTTTAATGAAATATTTTTGAACATGTATGTTTGGCTAAAACTGGAAATAAAGTTTTGGTACATTTATTGAGGACTACTTTTAGCTACAATGTTTTTTCTGTAATATACACATATTAAGTGATTCCCGTACTAAGAACACTCCAGAATTATGTAGCTTTTTTTTTTTATTATATTGTAGCTAAACAGTTTCACTAGGGTATTTTCAATTTTCATTTTTTAAATGAGCAATTGCTAAGTAAGGTTGGTTTTGTTCAATCGATTTATTTATTGGTTGCAGCAAAAAGTATATGCAGTTGGTAATCACATTTGTTAATTAATATTAACTGGGAATCATATACCCTTGATTTGTCATTAGAGGGAATCTACAAACAGCGCATATTTTAAAATAAAGTAAGGAATTGCTTTTTGTCTTTTCGCACGAAACCACTTTCTGGTAGTCATTATTCTATTCTGCAGTCCGAAATCTTTTCAATCCATATGCTCACCAGTCAATGCCTAACCTGTTTAGATTTTGCTGAACTATTGTCCATATAGCACACATTCTTCTGTAAAATTTTGGCATAGGCTGTATTAACCCAAATTAATTAAAGGGTCTTTAGCAGGTAATTACCCAGGAGATGTTTTGGAGACTGTACCTGTACATGTCTCTCAGTAGCGGCCGTCTTTCAAGGCTAAATATTAAGCAAACACAACCTAAATAATAATAATAATGATAATAATAATAATGATAATAATAATGATAATAATAATAATAATAATAATAATAATAAGAATAATAAGAATAAAAATAATAAGAATAAGAATAATAAGAATAATAAGAATTAAAAATAATAATAATAATAATAATAATAATAATAATAATAACAATAACAATAACAATAACAATAATAATAATAATAATAATAAAAATAATAATAATAATAATAATAATAATAATAATAATAATAATAATAATAATAATATATGAACGTGTCAATACATTAGCTGGATAAGTGAATTTTGTTTATAAGTACAGAGCTTCAATATGAATAACGAATATATTTCGAACTAAACATAATTACAAAATTTGCATAGGACAAGTTCAGAAAAATTAATTTTCATTTTTATTCATATACATACTTTCTTTGGTGATTCTGGTAAGAACGGTCAACATGCATTTGACTATGATGAGTTTATAAAACTGTTTGAATACTTGATAGATAATATTTACACGTTTGGGTAATGGTGTCTTCAGATAGGTCAAAGGAATTCCCATGTGTACAAATTCTGCCCCACTTTTGTCTAATCTCTATGTATTTTATCACGATTAAAATGCTTTAATGAAAGTGGCAAAAGATAAAAATTACCATGCTAGATCATTTCATTTAAGTTTCAGATATATAAATATAATTTACCAAGTGTCAATAACAGACATTTCAACGATTATATTACATAAATTTATCATAGGGATCTGGAACTGAAAGAAACCACTGAATCAAACATAACATGCTCATTGTTAGATCTACTCTTATTCAATGATGATTGTGTATTAAAATCAAAAGTGGACGATAAAAGAGATGATTTCTATTTTGATATAGTAATTTATCCATTTATAAGTAGTAATATTCCTGTTAATCCTGCTGATGGTGTCTATGTTTAACGACTACTTGCTTTTGCAGGCCTTCTATTTTCTCATCCTTTTGGATATACAGACAAAGTTTAAAGAATACATACTCAGCAAATGTAAGGTATATATTTATAACGAATTTTAGGCCTATTGTGTTGAATTTTCAACTAAGAAAGGAACGTGGAAGAACTTAACCATGTTTCTTAATAAATGTTATGCCAGTATCAAATTTGTTTGAGTTGTGTCCACACAGAGACCTTTTTTTGTGTTTAAATTCAAATGTTAACATGTTATGCAATTCTAATGTAAAATTAGTGGGCTGATTAAAAATTCTTAATTGCCCTGTCATTGTTTGGATGATGTCTATGAACTATGGTCATATGATTGTTTGGTTTTTTTTTATAACTGTACGTTAAAATTAAGGGCCAAATTTGGTTCAGTTCTACTTTAAATGAATGTTGGGTTTTTCCAAACTGGGAGGATTGGGATTCCGTAAAACTGGTTTACCCGCTGCCAATATGTTAGTAACCCATTCCAAGTCAGGTAGAAGATACCTTCATTCATTTCAATTTCAAAATTGTCTGTCATGGATCCTACCAGCGATGAACAGTAACAAGTCTTACTACATGTATTTCGAAAATGATACTGGATATGACATGGTTGGGCTGGTATTCGGTATGGTCTCATCACTATGATTGAAAACTCTTGTCCGCTTCTCTTTTCATGGAACTATTATGTATTTTGCTACCATTTTGAACATTCGGGCATTTTCGGCACATATTACAGTACAGTAAGTGTTGCAAATGTAGTGGGACTGATGTTGTTTTTATAATTGTCTGATGAGTATAGTTTGGTATTGTGAAAATCATGTCGGGTTGGCTCAAAGTGTTTGATGTGCAGCTTATATATGGTTACGTACAATAAATGGGTGAATTAATGAATATTTGACTTTTTTCTCTCCCCCTCTCTTTTAGATAAATAATTAGCGTCTAAATCAGCTGACACACAAGTTTATCTATGTCTTTTTGTCAGTGAAATAATTTAAAACTGTTACATGGAAGACAGCTGCACTTACAGTTACCTTTAGGGATCTCTCTCTCTCTCTCTCTCTCTGTTTCTCTCTGTTTCTCTCTTTCTTTTCATAAAACATAACTCTTTCTCTGATAAATGTAGCAGAATTTTACAATAGTTTGGATTGTTATACATTTTGACCTTTTGAACTGTATAGAACCATGAATTAGATGTACATTATGCTTAGCTGACTTGCAGATGACTTGCAATGGCATACTACTTTTTGGAATTCTAAATTATTACCTTAATAAATGACTTATAAGATGACTTGTGGGATTCTATGCTTTCTTGAACAGCTAAATTTCCTTTCAACAATATTTCTTGAAAGCATAGTTGAAATTTGACTGCTGTCCTTACAAGTTTTGGCTATTACAATGCAATTTGAATACTGTTCCTGCAATTCTTGACTGCTCTTTTGCTTTTTGAGACCTGATGTTACTTGTTTCTGGGTGATGTTTGACATTTGAATCAATGTACCTGTAATTTCAACAATTTATCAACATACGTAAATTCAAACCAGGTTATATATAAATCAGCAAATAACGGGGAGCAGTTGTGAAACCAATGGGCCAGATTGAACAAAAGTATTATCCAATACAAATATTCAAGCATCTATCAATGTTTCAACAGTGTAATGTTTGACGTAACTTTTTGAATATTTTCTATGCGACTAATATGCTCTTTTTTAATATGAATTAACAATTTTGTATGGTTCACAATTATATTTACATATTTTGCTGATTAATTCGGACAGAGACCTTTTGATTTCATATATGGGTAGATATTTGTACAGTGTAGAAGAATCAAGACATTTTTTGTTGGTTTTTCTTTGTTTTTTTTTTAATGTTTGTTAGTTTTGTTTTGTTTTTAAATATTTTTTTTTAGATGCCAACTGGGTAGAATTGTTAACACATCAATAGAACTTATTTCAGAGTTCTTATGCACATTACAGTATTTATATAATGGTTCTAAATTGCAGTCTGTTTTCTCAAGATTTTCAGTCCAGGTTTTTGAGAAAATACAGGTGTCATCAATATAGGTTACACATCCTTCTAAACCATCTGTCACCATGGCCATAAACCAGATGGAGATCGCAGGCACATTTTTCATTCCAAATGACACCACTTAACATTGGAAAATGCCATCAGATGTTACAAAAGCTGATATTTCTTTACCTTTTCATGTAAGTGGCACCTGCCAATAACTTTTAATCAAGTCGTATTTGCTGACAAAACACGCATTTCCTATCATATCAATACAGTCAACCATTGTAGGGATCGGATAGGAGTCTGTTTGATTAAATCACAGAATTCACTTTTCTATAATCAATGCAATATTGCATGGAACCATCAGGTTTTGGAACCAATACAATACAACTACTCCAGCTGCTCTGGCTTGGTTCTATAATATCATTTTCCATCATGTAATTTATTTCTTTTCGAACTGCAGTCAATTTCAGAGGATTCATCTAATAATGTTGTTGCTTTATTGGACCAACATCATCTGCAGCTACATCATGTCATAATATTGAGGTACAACCAGACTGGTCTTTGAAAAAATGTTCAAACTCACGAATAAGTTTAACTGAATCGGCTCGCTGTGGAGGCTCCAAATAACTGACCTTGCTATCAAGATTTTGTAATATGTCAGAGTTCTGCATTGTTTCGACTGCAAATAGAACCTGAGTCTGCATTTGAGACTGGGTCATTCTCAACATCCCCATTATCATTTCCATCATTCTTCAAAGTACTGGCACTGACAATTACTACTGGTGTTCCTCTTTTATGGTATTCTTTTAACATGTTGATGTGATAAGTCTGTTTAGCTTCTCTCCTGTCTGGTGTAGATAATATATATCAATATCATTCAACTTTCAACCAAGTAAGGACCACTGAATTTTGCCTATTTAAATGCCCTTGCAAAAGTACCATGACCTTGTCTCCTGGTTCAAAGCTTTGTTTACTTTCTTTTTGATCATACCATGTTTTTATCTTGCCTTCTGCATTAAACAGATTTGATTATGCCATCTCACAAGCTTTTGTCAAAGTTTCTTTGAATTTGGACACATACTCCAAGATAGGTTCATCTTGTGTCCCCACCAACCATTTTTCTTTCATGAGCTTTAGTGGACCTCTCACAGTATGTCCATATAACAGTTCAAATGGATTGAACCCCAGTGATTCATGTGTGTCTCTCTGGTTGCAAATAATAACATACAATACCTTTATTCCATTCATTTAAATTTTCAAAGCAAAAGGTTTTCATCATATTCTTCAGTGTGTGATGATACATTTCTAGCACCACGTGTGTTTCTGGGTGGTAGGCTGAAGATTTAATCATTTAAATGCCTAACCGGATTGCAACCTCCTGAAACACAGCATATGTGAAATTTAAACCTACGCCACTGTGTACCTGTAAAGGCAGTCCTACTCTAGTGTAAAATAACATTAAAGCATCAATGATAGTAGGAGCTTCTATGTTTTTAATGCGATGGCCTCAGGATACCTAGTGCCTGAATCCATGATAGAAAGGAAAAAAACTTATTTCCCACTTTTGTTTATGGAGGTGGTCCCACACAACCTGTAATAACCCTGCTAAATAGTTATTTAGGAACTGGGATACTAATCAAAGAAGCATGTTTTATTTTCTGATTGGATTTTCCAACCATTTAACATGTGTGACATGTCTTACAAAATTCTACCACATCCTGATGTAATCTGGGCCAAAAGAAGTGGTGCAATATTCTATCTTGAGGCTTCCTAATACCAAAGTTGCCCGCCATGGGCAAATCATGAGCTGTCTTAATAACTTCTGCCCTATATGATGGAGGAACCACTATTTGAGCATTGGGCTCCATTTTTCATCAATGGAAGCATCTGGAGGTCTCCATTTCCTCATCAACACTCCTGACTTAATATAATAGCAGATTGGGTTTTCTTGTGCCTCTTCTTCAGTGAAAGCTGTACTTGCTAATTTGCTTAGCTGAGGGACAGCTTTTTGCTTCTTAATCAGCCTTTCTTGATTCAAATAAGGCATTTGATTCAAGTGATCATTTTGGTTTACCTGATAAGAGATGTTACCGTCATGGCTTACCTCTGGACTTAAGTTATCTTCATGGCTTACTTGGTCATCTAGGTTACCAGCAAAGAATGTCTCTGTCAATGCTAGACATTCATCATTCATGTCACTGGCTTCTAGTTAAGAAGCTTCAAGAGTCATTGACCTTGTTTACCAGACAGGCAGGAAAAATGCCCAGAAATTCCTGCCCAAGATGCTCTGTGTTCTCTGTCGTGACTGGCCCATCCGTTACATATGGCACTGGTATCCCTTTCACAATATCCCTTGCCATATCATTCCCTATAATCACTGGTCCAATTTTGAAATCAGACTTCAGTTAAACTTTGTGAAGTGAGACTGTTATGTAATTTACCTCGGCACCCCAAAGTAATACACTTCCAAGAGTAAAGACTGGGAAGTGCCAGCGTATTTTAGGATCACAACTGCCTTCTTGTCAACAGCATTTTCTTTCTGTGACACCAGCCCTTCCAATTTGAAACTATCATTACCATCCAATATGGATTCACCTACCCCAACATGTGGGTTTTCAAATTTAGCATGGATATTATCAGAATGTCTATATTATTGTATAATTGGTTCTTCTCTGGAGTAAAAAACACTCTAATTTGACATGTCCCCTTTTATGACAGTAGCTGCCTGTGGGTCCACTGAAGAACTTCTGCTCTATTTTTTGACTAGCAGGTTTATCAGACTGTGGATATTATTGGCCTTTCGTTCTGCTGATTTTTGATGGGGTAGAAGTTCCCCGTTCCCTCTCGTGTCTCTTTAAATTTAGACCTAAACTGACCTTCTTTGGGTTTTCCAAAGAAGCTTTTAGGTGTCATCTCACTGTCATCGGCCAAAACTGCAGCTTCACGCAATTTATCTGCTTTACATTCACCCAGGTAGGCCTTATTTCTTTCGCAATGTAACCTTTACAATCTTCTACCAAAATAATTTCCCCTAATTTGTCAAAATCATTTTCTATTTTCCATCTGTCAAAGACATTCTCTTTCTTTCTGGCAAATTCTGCAAATTCCACATAGATTTTGCCTAGTTTCTTTCACCTGGCCCTGAATTTCTGTTCATAAGCCTCAGGTATTAACTCATATGCTTTCAGAACAGCATCTTACAACTCATCATACTCAGTGCATGGTCTATGGAGAGGGACGGATAAACTTCTTGTGCTTTCTATTTTCCATCTGTCAAAGACATTCTCTTTCTTTCTGGCAAATTCCGCAAATTCCACATAGATTTTGCCTAGTTTCTTTTACCTGGCTCTGTATTTCTGTCTATAAGCCTCAGGTATTAACTCATATGCTTTCAGAACAGCATCTTACAACTCATCATACCCAGTGCATGATCTATGGAGAGGGACGAATAAACTTCTTGTGCTATTCCAATAAACACACTTTGCAAATGAAGAGGCCACACCCTTCTAGCCCGTTCTAAAGTTTCAGCTCTTTTCTAGAAAGACACAAAGAATATTGACACTTCTTTTTCTTGAATTTTGGTACTAAACATGCATTCTTGACTACATCAAAAGATCCTGAATGTGCAGAATTATCTGATCTAGAATGGCTAAGTTCAAGCTCTCTTAGCTTTAACTCGTGTTCTATAGCCTCTCTTGCTTCCTGTGCCTTTCTTTTATCAGCTTCTTTTGATGATTTTAGCTCATGCTCTCTTGCTTCTCTTCCACTTTGAAGTTTTAACTTAGCTAATTCCAACGGAATTGCCAACGATTTATCTTTTGATCCCTCATCCTCAAGAAAAACTTCCACAGCAAAATGGGAAATTATCTTTTGTTTCAAGGTATTTGCCTGATTCCGCATGGTACTTCAGGATATAAGTATTTGGCCACATTTTCCAGGATTTAACAATTTATCAAAATCTTTGACTTTCAAGTCCTCATTAGCCAGAAACACACTCGGATCCTTTGACAAGTTGTCCTATTGTCTGTATATTGGCCAACAAATATGTTTATAAATAACAGGTATCCTTTGTTGAGTTCAAACTGTAAGATTCAGTATTTAGAAACTTCTGCAATTTTCCAGATGATTCAACCGTTATGTACTTATTGCAAAATAATTCAATTCTGGTGTTGAATTTGATCCTGTTTGTCTTGGCTTTATCTTGGACAAGCCATCACAATTTCTTACGATGCTCATCTTCTGAATATTAGCAAAACTCAACAAAGAATGACAACCAAGATATAACTTGGACAATAACAATATATTAACAAACAAAATCAGTACAAAGTAGATAAACTTATCTCCGCTGGTGTGTCAGTAGTTAAACAGTCTTAGGTAAATCTTCATCCCTGGTGCGATTAGCCACAGGCACTGTCCCACAGATCCAAGTGCTATGACGGGTGGCAAATGATCTGACACAAATTCCACAGAGGTACGGTTTGGTTCCTATGTGGTACTGAAAAGTGTGGTGCTGATCTAATCCCACAAAGGTACAGTTTGGTTCAAAGGTGGTAAAATTAACACCAAATATGCCAGGCCAATAAAGACACTGTCCACATTCCACAGGAAAAAACAAAAGGTCACAGTCCCACTGGCTTGTAGTCACACAGCTTTTGTCAGATCTTTCCGAATTCTCTCCCTCCAGTCAGCAAAAATAGCTGCTTTAAATATATATATATATATATATATATATATATATATATATATATATATATATATATATACATACATACATACATACATATATATATATATATAGAGAGAGAGAGAGAGATAGATAGACAGAGAAATCTCACCATTATTCCAGAGTTTTCCAATCAGTCACGCATCCCGGTGCATTGAGTGAGACCTGTCTCTGATGTTTCTAGATCACCTCTGAAATGTGTACAGACAGTACAATGAAATGAGTCATATGAACGTAGGTCAATACGTTGTTTACAAGCTGTCTGAAAGTCACCCCAACAAAGCAGGTTAACTCTGTGACCTGGTGCACACTCAATGAGTACAGTGACCTGTAAAATAAAAACAAATAGGCATTCCCACATTCATAACAGCCTACATCGTGTTTGTGACATTTATGAATCTGGAGCATTGCAACACCATTCTGCTTCTATCATATATAGTTGACAAGAAAAAACAACAAAAATATTTCACAGTGGGAGAAACACGATACCTACACAGGATTCTGTGCAATGTGTGAAAACATTGATGACTAAATTCATCAGTAAAGGCTATAATAATGTTCACATACAGAAATCTGTACAAAAAGGCTTTCAGAAGCAAGAGTATATACAAGGAAAATATGAATACTCTTCACGGGATCCAGTTAAGAATGTGCCTAAACAGTATGTTATGTGTTTTAAATGATATGGGCAAATACTCTTTATGTGAAGGATGACCGTTTAGGTAATAAAGTATGCTTAAGGCCAAATAATGCATTTTTTTAATCAATCTCAAACCATAAGTCATATGCTGTACAAAATGATAACATTTCATAATCCTATTCATCTAAACCTCCCTGATCATTGTCATACATCCAGTGGAAGAAGAAGCCCACAGGCTATACAGCTTCATTACACTTGTACCCTTAAGTTGTCACAGTGAATATTTATTAGTGGATACATTCAGGTTCTGAGATACATCAGTCACATCCATTTTCCTATCTATTGCACCCTTCAACCCAATATCTGATGAACTGCTTCAGATAAGATGGTTAACTTTTAAACAGAGCTAGCTGTTTTCTATGCATGGCGTGCACAGTGTAGCTTCATGTTGACCTTGACCTCTTTTCAAGGTGATATGAATCCAAGTTTTGGGAGGTCCACATGGCCCAATATGAAATGAACCACTAGACAGAATGATGGAATTTATACCAAAGTGCATCCTACTATGAGCATAGGAAGTGTTGTTTCAGGTTGACTTTGACTTCTTTTATAGGCCACAGACTGGTACAACCTTACTGTAAAGCGAATACAGCCTGTGCCTTGTCACACTTAAAAAAAAATAAAGGCAAGTTCATCATCACTTTTGAATGAACCGGAGAGTTCTTTGTGCAGCTTGGCTTGCTTGTTCAGCTTGACGCTTGTACTTGAACGTCACACAACTGCTAATTCTGACATTCCAAACAGTGATAAGGTTAATATAGTTAGGACAGTGTGTACGGTTGACCCGCTGTGTACTGCTGAGGTGATGGCTTCTTCCCTCTGAGGTCTTCAGTTGAAAACACACATCAATTTCTCATCCTTGGGTCAACCAGACATGCAGTCTCTCTCTCTTTCTCTCTCTCTCTTTTTTATCTCTCCCTCTTCTCCTTTTCTTTCTCTCTCTCTCTCTCTCCCTCTCTCTCCCTCTCTTTCTGCCTGTTGACATGTACTTGTCTGTTTATTATAGATTTTATGGAAAGATCTACATGGCTCAACACTGAAAGGAATGTTCTCTACTAATCCGCACTTTGCCTACAGTCATAAAGATTTTTCATAAAATTTCTTTTACATCATCATAATATGCAAGGATAACTGATCACCACATAGTTATGTGGATCAAATCGATGAGGAGAGCTCCACAAGAAAACAAAGAGTAAACAGAGCACCAAACAAATAAGGTAACCTGAAACTTGTCTGAAAAGGTTAATTATTATGGTCTGATTATATATGTTAAAGAAGTGATCAGCAGTGAATGTACCCTTCCATTGCCAATAGCAAAGCTAATGTCTTTTTATGGCTAAGCATTTTTGTAATGTTTATTGCTTTTCTTTGAAAAGAAATATCGGAGCATGTTCCCGACTAACTGATCCATCTTGTATTTAAAGACAGCCTTCTACCATACTCCTTGTAGCTGCTACAATTTTAGTGGTGTCTCAAAATTTGGCAGAAAGACCTGGTGCACAGATAGACGACACTCTCAGTTCTATTCTGGCAGTTTGGTACTGACCACCGCATATGACCTTATCTTTCTATTTAGGTGGTCAGGTTAATGGTTCAGGATATCGCCTCCCCAAAAATAACACACTATATTTCAATATTCTGCCAAAACAATGAATGTGAGCTGTGCTTCCTTTGTAATTGGCTTGGCAAAATTAGCTGTGGGCTAAACTTTTACTTTTTAGTCCGCAGTTTGCCATCTCTTAAAATATATACCAGATATGTCACATGAGCTCCACCCAGTCTATTCTTAATAAACAATTAAGCCTGCCCCGGGCTAATCTTTTAAAGAATGCTCTAAGTGCCAGGTCCACGCATTTTAAGGAAAATAAAATACAGATGGCAGCAATATACGTCAGCCAACCTTACAGGCTAGGGTTACAGTGTCCAGAAGTCACAATAAAGTGGTTGGTGCTTTTTGCATGTCAGATGGTACTTTGTACCATTTGTACTTCATCAAAACAGAGCTTCAGGTCAGTAGAAATATATTTGTCTCACCCTTCCTGTAAGGGACATGTGCTAATACGTTTTCACTAGACACCCTTGCGAACCCTTCATTCCTGATCTCATCAATGAGATCGTCCACCGCTGATACTTGTATTTTTATGTAGCCAGACTGAAGCGATCTACTGGACTACCATTTTCTGACATTTTCCTGTCATGTGGGGGGGTTCCCAGTCCTTTTTTTCAAATTGGGTCTGAACCGATCCAGTTTCTCAAGCAATGTGTATGTGTCAACTCATCAGCCAAGCATGCTGCATCATGTAACTTAACCTAGCTTATGTTCATCCAGGCAGGTCGTTAAGTCCTTTGGTATCCTCCATTAAGATAAGCTCCCTTAACTTATCACATCTATTTCATTACCTTGCAAACACACTAACTGTAAAGCAGGTCTCTTTCTCCTTTTGAATCGCATATGTTTGCCTTGGCTCGGCTCTCCTTGATCGGTGAAGCCCTCAGATATTTTTTAACAGTCTGTTTGTGTGTACCATAATCAGGACTTTACTCTATGGACAGTGTGAAATACATTTTTTGTGCTTTTACAAAAAACAAAGAAATGTTTTTCTAGCAGAAGAGGCCAGATCCTTCTAGCACATTATAAGGCTTCGGATATTATTCTAAATAAAACTTCTTATTTCTTTAATCCTTGCACCAAACATGTTTTGTTGCTGCACCTGAAGGTGCTGGTTGCGTTGCGCTATCCAATTTGGGCCTTTTTTTCAACTCAAACATAAACAATCAGGTGATGTTCTCAGATTGCCTTAGCTAAATTTCAAATTCTTTTAATTTTCCTACCTGCATCCATGATTCTTTAGTTCGAGTTTGGTTATATTCCGTGGCTTATTTAATCCCTATTTTACTGAACTCAAAAGGGGCACCATATTGTTGATCCACCAAATTCATGCATCTGTTCTTGCAGGAAACCTTTCTCAACCTATGAAAAATAGCTTTAAGTGTAAAGACTGTTCCTCTAATTCCAGAAGAAAAATCTGTTTTCATATACTTTGTAAAACCTTCTAGGTCATTAGTTTATTTGGACTTGGATTTTAGGTGCACATTGCATCATGATGGTGCACTAAAATGAGATACAGTGTGAAAATAGATATTTATAGGCAGCCTACCATAGTCTTAGAAATAGAGACATAGAAGTTTTTTACTACAGTATAGTATTGAATTATATATACTGCTGCATTGTGGTCAGTTGTAATATTTCGTACACTGACTATGGAAATTTGAAACTGGGAAGACTCTATCATGCCATGTCCTGATATAGCTTCACATGACGTAACTTATCGAAGTAACAAAATAACTGAAAATATCGTCAAAGTTTCGGTGTCATCATAATTAATTTACCTTGCAAATAAAATGTCGCTAAATGCAGGTCAAAATATCGGGATCTTCCCTGTAACACCAAGAGACAGCAAAATATAACCGTAATAGGAGATAGCATTTAATTAAGGATAAACCAGAGAAAGAGAGAGAGAGAGAGAGAGAGAGAGAGAGAGAGACTGTAAATTGGTGCCTCTACTACAGAAAAAGTCAGAATTTATATCACTTGCGGGAAACATTTATATACTTCTTTCATTCAACAACACACAGACTATTGTCATATAAATGCACTTGTATGGTTTTCCTTGAAACAAACATTTTCTCAGCAAATAGGTTTATTGAATATCTTGAATTTAGGCTGAACTGTTTTGCCTGTTGCAATTACTAGGACATAGTATTTGTGTTGTCCTCTTGCAAGACATGACACCGTTTCTGTCTCACCATGTATATATGTCACAAGATGACTTTATTTGAATTTTCTTAATTATAAAAGCAATTATATTCCAAATGGGAACCATCGCAGTGATGTGAGCAAAGGGTAAGGGTAGTACAAAAGTATAAGAAAATGCACACAATTGTGTTGCACAATGTGAAAATATTTTAGTTGGTCCTAACCCATCCCGGTACATGTGTGAATTGTTCAGATGACAAATATAGGAACAGTCTGTTACATGCTTTACATTGATGGAACAAATCAACCTGTATTCTCCCATGAAAGGGTCAGCTGTGAACGTCATATTTCAGCAAACCGTTTCATATCCAGATATTAAAATGTAAGCTATTTTCTCACGTCGTATTCAGCACTTCACCACCCTATTACAATGTAAGCTAGTTGTATATGTAAATTCAGAAAGACCACCTTAACGTCTCTATTATTCCATTGTGATGTTTTTATGATGTGCATCTTGTTTGTGTTATCATGTTTTTAGCAGATCTTTTTGTTCAAAATACACGAATCTTATGACTTCTCCAAATGTACAATCGTACTTTTTCGATTTTCTGGGTTCTCAGGTACATAACCGTGCGTTTTCCGTGCATGAAGTGCTCAATTTCCACTCCAATAATAATGTTGTTTGAATAAATGACTGTCCTCCTACCAACTTGGCTGATACATGATATCTTTCTCTATGTGTATCATATGTGGGAAGACTATGGAGAGCCGGAAAGGCATCTTTACAGAGTGGTCGGACCACTCTGTTGTTGACAACATGTGGCAAGTCTCATACCACATGTGGATGAAGGCGTGGCCCCTTTGGGCTAAAATCCACTTGCTATGTTGTAACTTGTTTCTTGTGTCATTGTCAAGGGTTATCTGCGAAATGGATCATATCACTTTAAGGTAGAATGGTCTGTGTCCTTATATATGCCACCATAATCTAAAACAAAATATTGAAAAGCCCCAAATTTGCGACTATACTAAAAGGAATCCATCAGAACTAAAAAAAATGGTCAGATATATCGATTTCATGCACGAATCATTCAAGTCACATACTAACAGGACAGAGCAGGTCAGAGGACACACAGGAGGGAGATAGGTGATTTCTATGCTAACCATGTTTTTATCTGATAAAATACAAAGACAATTATATCAGTGATCTCTCATTGTATGGAACATTGCAAAAAACGCAAAATTCATTCATTAGCGTAATTATTTCTAAACGGTAGGACGATGTTTGACTAATTTTTATAAACATTATATATGTAAAGGAGAAGCTGAAATCTTCTCTCTGCCCACTATATTTACACTGATTGTCATGTCAAAATGGTATTTATTAGGGGACCATGAAGTAAAAAGAAAAAAGTATTTAGGGGCAGCTTATTTGGTGTAACTTTATAATGTTCAATCCATAAGTCAGTTTCGTTCAAAACTATCCCTGTTGCACTGGAAACATAGGCTTTGGTACTTACAATATTGCAATATTGCAATGTAGTATTTATGCATTGACAATTGTTTTGGCACCTGGCATTGAATAAAAGACATTATTTGAAGAGACAAGGCATTTGTGCATACAAACTGATTCTTCAGTGGCAACTATACTTGTCGCCTTCACTAACTCAACATTTTTGTTCAGTTCGAAATGAATTTCATAAGATTGTATGGCAAAGAAGAACATGATAAAGGTGGTAATAAGATAAAAGGCTAATCCCCGGATGTGTATAAAAATAACCTACCTATCATTACTACCTTACGTGCCATATCTGCAATGTGTTAAATATAGTAAACATTTCTTTCCATGGATGGCTGGGTGTTGCTTTTTCTTGACAAAATATATTTTTAACGTCCTTTTTGGTTCTTTCCCACCATGCACCATCAAGTGTGGTATCACCATGAATGAATATATTCCAAGTCTTGAGATACTTCTCCACGCTGAGAAAATTCAACTTATTTAAGTAGGTAAAAGTGTACTTACTAAGCCAAACATAGTGAACAATTTTGGGTACTTTGTTGCCTGGGTCATAGTCCCAGAAAATGTTCTTCCTGGTGGGTTTTGAATATTAGGATTAAGGGTTACAGGTTTAACGCCTCTACACTCAGTGATAGTTTCTCTGAATTTAAAGCTACCATGAAGAGATACGGACTCTGATGAAAAGTCCTGGAATATCTTACAAGTGGGCACTTCACTTCAGTAGCAGTTTATAGGTCTCAATATTTTTACTTCAGATAATTGATTCCGAGATTAGGCATTTACATACATTGTGCAAATGATAACTTTGAGTGTACAGAATGTAGCTTGAGCAGGATATCTGTGATATTGACATGATTACATGATGCTGTTATCCTCAGAATTGATGCTCCACTTCTGTTGCCTGCTTCCATATAGTGAAGCATTTTATCTATGCAGCTCAATTGATTCCCGAAATAAGTTGGCTTGTGTTACTCTTGAATAAGCATGGTGAAATGAAATGAATTTCTATCAAACATTTTATATAAGATGGCCGTTGCCATCAAAGGCACTCCACAAGTGCAGATGACTGTTTTCGACAGTTGATAGTTTCCTGAAACAAGATGAAATTGTGCAGTCATTGTGTGTATAGTTTGCTTCTTAAATGATAGCCTGTACAGTGTTTGACACGAATTTAGGTTATCATACTGAAAATAAATGTACGAGTAGAAAATTTGTCAGTTTTGATTTATCTGACGAAGGTGACTGATTGCCACATATCAATATGTATTTTTTTCTAAATTCTGATTTTAGAAGGGAAATAAATTATCACCGAGCAGTTTAGCTTTGGATAGTAATTTTCTAATATTTACACAGTTTCTGAAATCAAATTACTTTCAGGTGAAAAATCATCAGTTATGATCTCACAAAGATGCTGAAGTGTTTAAAACCGTAGTTCTCACATTTTTATGAAAAGAAGTAGCCTGAAATATCTGTGGTGGTTGAAACGTGTTTGCTCCACCCTCCACCCCCATCCCCAAGTCGCTGAGAAAAAAAAGCAGGTTAAGGATGAAGACATCCCACACAATTTTTTTCTGAGTTCATATCCCATAGATTTGACAGAGGTAAAGGGCAACAGTGCCATTATCAAAACTGGTGCCTCTATATTCCAGGATTGCATGCACCATTATCATGTATAGTTGTAGTGTTCTGCGGGATAGTCTATATTTAAATTGATGCAAACGAGCAAAGCACTGATTCCAATTGTTAATCATACAGGTAATGTGAGGATGCTGATAGGTTTTTGGACAGTGATCCCTAAATGAGGAGGCGCATGTTGCTGGGTCTCAGGCAGCCTACATAACTACAAGGAAGAATGTTTCCATTTTGATAAAAGCAAGACGCAAGTTTTGAGAGGAGTTAGAAATAACAGCTACACACATTTAGGTTTAACCATTCCTATGATCTGAGATGGTCAGATCACATCACAACTATAGTATTTAAAACTGGGAGACTTCATTATTTAATAACAGGTTTAATATATCTCTTTGACCACCAGTTGGTACAAATATATTCTTCACAAGTATTATGATGCCCATCTTCTGAACACTTTATAGGAGATAGCAACAGAACTCAACAAAGAATGACAACAATGATATAATAATAAGATGATGATGATGATGATGATGATGATGATGATGATGATGATGATGATGATGATGATGATGATGATGATGATGATGATGGTAATAATAATACTTTACTGGACCCCCAGGAATGGGGAAAAGTCAAACAGTAGATCAAAATAATTGCATGGATACAAGGATCATAGTATAGTGATGTCATGGTAGCTTGATACAAACATAATCATATGCATACATATATAGGTATATGTGCATGTATATACATATGCATATACGTACACACATATAAACATACAAAAACTATGAGGATAAAACCAAGCACTCCCCAGAGTAAAAATGTAAGTTAAAATTAAAATTCCAGGGTGAAAAGCCCAGCCAGCAGGCACTTGCTTGACCAAGGTTTATAACAATATATGAACGATCAAAAATCAGTACAAAGCAGACAAATGAAATTTTGCACTCAGCTTGGTATTTCAATGTTAAACAGTCAATCGCTAAACTCTAATCCCTGGTGAGAGATTGTCCACAGGTACTGCACCACAGTTCCAAGTCCTATGGCAGGCGCCAAACAGTGTGGTCCAAATCCCAGAGAGGTGCAGTTTGGTTCCAATGTGGTACAATTAACACCAAATATACCAGTCAACTCAAAAGTACCGTCCACGCACCACAGGTACAATGTACATGTATAAATGGGTATTTCCTTGGCAATAACAATGGCTCTTAGTCCTGCTGGCTTGAAGTCACACAGCCTCTGTCAGATCTTAGAATTCTCCTCTCCCTCAGTTATGAAAGTAGCTGCTTTATATATCTAGACAGAGGATTGTCACCGGTATTCCAGAGCTTTCCAATTATTGACATACCATACCTCTCTCTGATCTTTGTAAATCACCTCCAAAATGTGCACAGTCAGTACAATGAAATGAGTCATATGAATGTAGGTCAACACTGTGCTCACAAGCTGCCTGAGAGTCACTTGAACAAAGCAGGCTAACTCTGTGACCTGGTGCACACTCAATGAGTGCAGTGACCTCTCCAAATCAAAACAAACAGGCATACCCACATTCATAACACACTGCCCTCCTTGGGGAAAGAAAAGTTGGACATCTAAGGAAAATTATTCTTTCCAATTTTCAATGTCAACTTTTCAGGTATTCTAACCAACAATACACAGTGATTTCTAAGAAGAAATATCTACTCTTTCTACAAAGTGGCATTAATATTCACATTGAGAAATTGTACAATATCTTCAACTGTCTCATACGTAGCTCTAATTGAAACATTTGCACCTGTTACACAAATCTTATTTAACACAGTTTTACTGTGAACAGTACAAACTCCTCCAAATCAAAATATGAACAATCTCCTGCTCGATCACTGAAAACATTAATTCTGTACACATTCCAATTCAAATTTTCTTTATGTCAAATAAACTTTGGAAATGGTTACATAAATACATTACTACCAATAATCTCATCACCTGAACACATTCATGTGAGTAATAATATACAATTTTCACCCTACTTAGTGCATCGGCAACCACATTGTATCCGCCATGTTTATGCTCAATTTTCAAATCATATCTTTGTAGGTACAAACTCCATCTCAACAATTTCTGATTTTTGTTTTTAAACTTGTCGAAAACACCTTCACAGATTGTGATCAGAGTACACCAGTACTGGACACAGACCTGAGGTAACATATGTTTTAAAATGCTGAAATGCTAACAATAAAGCAAGTGCTTCTTTTTTGATGGTGGAATATTTCCTTTGATGGATGTTACCTTTCATGGAGGAATAACTCACAGGGTGTTCCAAACCATCGATACCATCTTGTATTAACAGACCATCTGCTGCCACATCACTGGCATCTACTGCAATCTTAAATGGCTTTTCAAAATCTTGGGCTAAAAAAACTGGTGTATTGGTGAGTTTAGCTTTCAGCTTTTGGAATACACACTGGCACTGATATTCCAAATGAACTTTTCTTTCTTTTTTATCAGTTTTGTTAATGGATCAGTGATGTCTGAAAAAATCTTCCACAGTTTCCTATGATAGCCTAGAAAAATTGTAGTTCCCTTTTTCTGGTAAGCGGAGGAAAATCGAAAAATGTTGGATTTTTTTGCTGTTCTTGGCAACACTTTTCCATTACCCACTGCATAGCCCAGGTATGTCACTTCAGATTGACCAAGTTCACTTTTGTTTTAGTTTACAGTCAGGCCAGAGGAAGTCAATCTTTCAAAGAATGCTCTGGTTCTTTCAAGATATTCATCCCAGGTTTTTGAGAAAATACAGGCTTCATCAATGTAGGCTACACATACTTGTAAAAAGGCTGTCACTGTGCTCAGTAACAGGGTGAATGTCTGAGACACATTTTCCATTCCAAATGGCATCACTTTATCTTGAAAAAGGCCTTCAGGTGTTACAAAAGCAATATTTCTTTGGCTTTTTCTGTGAGTGGCACCTGCCAATAACCTTTAATTATGTCGTATTTGCTCGCAAAACACGCATGACCTATCATATCAATACAATCATCCACTCTACGGATTGGAGAGGAGTCTGATTTAGTCACAGAATTCACTTCTTTATAGACAATGCAAAATGGCATAGTACGGTCAGGTTTTGAAACCAATACAATAAGACCTGTCCAGCTACTCTGGCTTGGTTCTATAATACCCCTTTTAAGCAAATAATTTATTTCTTCTCAATCTGCAGCCTATCTCATAGGCTTTATCCAACCAGGGTGCTGCTTTATTGGACCGGCATCACCTAGATCTACATCATGGCATAATAGTTAGATGTCTGGTCTGAGAATAAATGTTCAAACTCATTGATAAGTTTTGCTAAATCAGCTTGCTGTGCAGGTTCCAAATGACTGACCTTACTATACAGATTTTGTAATATGTCAGAGTTCTGCATTTTTACACTGAAAATAGAGCTCAAGTTTTTTCATTTGTGAATTCGATCATTCACATCCTCCACATTGTCATTCCCATCATTCTTCAAAGTAGTGGTACTGACAATTCCTATGAGTGTTCCTGTTTCATAGTATTCTTTGAACATGATAATACATGATGACAAAGTCGTTTAGCTTTCTTTCTATTAAATTGATAGTACACTCTACCTCACCTTTAACTACAAGTATTTATCTTTCTGTAAATACCAAATTTAGCTATGCATATTTTTGGTTTAGGGAAAGATTTGCCAGCAGTATTATATGTATCACATGTGTCATATCTCAAGAATATGCAGCACTGGCCAAATGACGAATTGCCATATCCACAAAAATCTGCTCATTTTGAGTAATCTAAACATTTGGCAGAACGTATCTAGATGACCCCAAAACACTCTTTCTTCACTCAATTGACCTCATTGTTAGTGGAGAAAGAATATCTTAACATTTTAACAAATGGGATGAAAATTATACCCAATATTTAAACTATAAACAAGTTTCTAATGTTTAATTGTGAACTTAAGTAAATTTTACAAACATGCTGTTGCCATGCAAACCAACTGCTGGCACTTACTATCTCAAACTGGTTTTGTACGGAACACCTGTATAGTAGGTATGCTGATGTAAAGTGGTGAAGTAGTACATTTTATGTGTATAGTGGTATGGCTAATAAAGTGCTTTTCCCTTCATTTCATGTAAACTTAATTTTGTTGCCTTTGTAACCAATATAAAAACAAATTGACCATGATATTAATAGTACAGTCTACTTAACTTTAAACGTCAGGTTCTTATCTTTTGATTGATTCCAAATCCAGCCAGGTATTTTTTCTGCTTGAATAAAAACTGAAGATAAGCCTTTTTGAAAATTTGGCTACTCTACTAATAAGCTTGTCAGTCAGCTGAGCTAAAAATAACGATTTTTTTTTAAAAAATCACAGGACTGGACTGTGGCCATTTGAACGGACCTAGCAGTGGCTCACCCAAGACACATCCCCACAAAGTTTGCAGGGAATTTGGCTCACACTTTTGAAGAAGTGGAAAATGTATATACCATTGCATCCACATTGATGCCTTGAAAAATAAACAAAACACAAAAACAAAAACACCCCGCCCCCCCCCCAAAATACATAGAAATCCCAAAATAACTGGAAAGTGACCATTTGAATAGACTTTATAGCAACCCACCCAAGGTACAGCCCCACCCAGTTTGAGGTGAATCTGGCTAATGGTTTTTCTTTAAGTCGCAAATGGGAATAACCAGAGCAATACCCCTTTACGTACATAATAATCTATGTATGCATTGACTGGTAAGTACGGTAATTAAAAAACGTGTTAAAAATCAGGGACCTAGAGCAAAGCAACCTGATGAAACAGTTTGTGTGCCCCCCTCCCCCCACAACACACATTTAAAACATCGTTTTAACATTATCCAAATGAGGGTTTTGGAGAAGTTGAAAACAGCCAAAGCACACCCAAAATTGATAATGAATTTAAACCAAGAGGACTCTGACAGTCCCGTGCTGAGCTGCCTTTACATGCACATACTGAGGTGGTCCTGTGAACTATGATATACGTTTCAGACCATGATCTCTGTTGCTAACATTAACATATCCCCTTGCCGATCATAAGAAGATACCGAAAAATCATGGCACCATCTGTTAAACACATTAAGCTCCAGGAGACCACAGATAATACCCTATGCACTTTCGGAGCAATTACCTGGGCAGTTTTCAGAGAAGACGAATTTTTCAACATTTAGCCAAAAAGCAACAACAAAATTTATTAACAATAAAAATACACAGGACCGAGACCAGTTGAACAAGCCTGATAGAGACCCACCCAAGGTACAGCCCCATCAAGTTTCAAGTGAATCTGGTGGTTTTGGAGAAGAAGTCAAAAATGTAAATTTCTATTGCAAGCCCCATTCAGGTATATAGGAATCAATAGAAATGCATGCATGACTCAACAACCAACCGAATTAAACAATTCGTTAACAATCAAGCATCAAGAGTATCTTCACCTAGTGAAAAATATTTGTTTACCCGTCCTACAAGCTACATGCTCACCAAGTTTCAGATCAATCTGATTGATGGTTTTGAAGAAAAACAAGTATAAAATGGCTTCAAAGCAACAAAAAAAAAATAAATAAATAAAAATAGAGTTAAAAAAGAAAGAAAGAAAAAAAATTAAATAAAGAAAAATTGCAGCGCTACCTGTTGAACAGATTAAAGTCTAAGGGTTGGTCCCCAGACGTGGCCCTATGCAATTTCAAAGCAATTGGCTGGGCTGCTTTGGAGACGGCTTTTGATCATCTGACCAAAAAAAGAAGAAAAATAATGAAAGATTAAAACCACAAGAGCATCAGAAATTGATCCTGCTTTCAATTGATCCAGTGTGCTTTGAATGAGTGATTATCAATGAGTAATCCTGACTGAAGATCGACATGTTTTAAGGTTTTTCCCCAATGCTGCTTGCTATATCAAATTGATGTGACCCCCCCCCCCCTTTTTTGGGGGGGTGGGGGCATTTTTGGAGGGGGGAGGGTTACTATATTCAGGGGGATTATCTGGCGTCTGAAGCTCCAGGCAATCATAATCACAAATCAGAATATAGCTGTGTCATAGTCAAGGTTCCTGCATTTGACTTCCTCGCATAAAATCTTCAATAGTTAAGAAAAATCAGCAGGATAGTCATTTACTTGCATCGGGGAGCCTTTATATATATCCACTATTGTGCTCATTGTGCAACTTAGTTTGGACACCGAAGCTAACCGCATGTCATAACCAGTGCATCACGTTATGTTTACCATGTTCGTGGCAGGCAGTACCGTAATTCCTAAGACTGTACACGCACTTTTTGAGCAAAGTTTATTTCATAAAGTCATGGTGTGCATAATTCAGAGATTCAGAGCTAGAAAATTTCTTTTTTCTTGTTGATTCCCAGTTTTCAGTCTTCACAATTTGTGGTAAAATGGGTACACTGTTGTCGGGCGATAATATCAGAATACACGCGTTTCTCGAAAAAGTCTCAATATGTACTTTAAAACTAGCATGCTTCATCAAACGACCTGCATACCTACTTTTCTTTCCTCTTCATAAAAAAATTAATCTGCCGCATGGTGATACCATGAAACATGCAACCTTCCAGTGAATAAAATAAGTGTGCAAAGCTTCTGTCAGGCAAAGTCGCAGCTTCGGCTGGCCTTGTGGTTTTAACTAATGGATTAACTGTGATACCCTGTTTTATTGCAACAAACTAACAATGCATCAATAAAATCTGGTGTATCAAAATTGCGTGTGCGCTGGTGCGAAATTTAGAATGCCAATGGCAATGTGGAGTTGCACCCACCACAGCAAAGCTGAATCCAGGTCTGATAATATATGAATAAATGTAAGAATTTCATTAACTTTTGGCACAGGCTTCTAAAATACAATGATACATAAGCCTATTATAGAATATGGTAGAGCAATAACTCTGCGTTCTCTCATTGACCGCCATGTGGCGCTGCGGACAATTTTCATCCGGGTATTCAATAGCGGGTCAACCTGAGTAGCGTCGCATACTATGATGTGTTAACGCATGGTGCAAACTGAGCGTTCTTCTTGGCGAATGAAATAACCAAGTGTAACTCATAATCATGATAATGTTATCACTAATAAATACTTTTTTGTAGAAAGTAATGCAATCAAGGAATCAACGCAATACACATTGTTGTGGAGTTTGATTTTAATTTTAATTTAACTTCTAACGCTACCTGCCGACCCCCCCCCCTCTCCCCCCACACACCCACCCACACACATACAGAAACTCTTCTGCAGTCTACTAAATTCAAGACTTTACAACTACTTTAACCATAATGATATTATTCCACCGCAACAAATTGGGTTCAAGAAACAGAGCAGAACGGCAGACCATATTTTAACTCTGAAAACTTTAATTGACAAGTATGTAAACCAGAAACCAAGTAAGAAACTTTATGTGTGTTTTGTTGATTTTAAGTGTGCGTTTGACTCTGTGTGGCGGCAAGCATAACTGTACAAACTACTTACAAGAGATGTGGGTGGAAATGTCCTCAGCCTGTTAACTTCAATGTATAGAGATGTCAAATATTGTATTAAAACAGATAAAGGGTACACTGAACCGTTCGCATCAAACATTGGTGTCAAGCAAGGCTGTGTCCTCCGTCCTAATCTATTTAATCTATTCTTATCAGATCTTCCTGACATTTTTGATGAAGCATGTGAACCTGTCTTGCTGCATGACTTCAAACTGAATACCCTAATGTATGCAGACGATCTTGTTCTGTTGTCTGAGTCTGCTACTGGTCTACAACAGTGTCTGATCAAATTGCATGATTATTGTAACATATGGCAACTAAATATTAATGCCTCCAAGACTAAAGTCATAGTTTTTTAACAAAGGAGGCAGATTAACCAATTCCCCTGTCTTCTACTGTGGTAATAATATTATTGAGATGACACAGAGATACTGTAATCTTGGGATGGATTTCTGTGCCTCAGGAGTTTTCAGCTATGCCATTAATAAACTAAAAGACCAGGCCAATAAGGCACTCTTCAAACTACGGCAACACCCATTTAACAATAATGTCAATTTAGCACTAAAACTTTTCAGAACGCTTGTTAAACCTGTTCTTGGATATGGTAGCGAAGTCTGGAGTGTATTTCTACTGAAAGGTCTGAATCTTAATAATTTCAATCATTTATGTGATAAGGCTGTTCCAGAAGGGCTACATAACAAATTCTGCAAATTTGTACTGGGTATGCACAGAAAGGCCTCAAATGCTGCAGTTAAAGCTGAACTTGGTAGCTTTCCTATCTTAATTGAATTATTGTGTGGAGCAGTGAAATATTTGTTATATCTCCAAGATATTGGACAAGATACATTAAAGTATAGATGTCTCATGGAAAGCTACAACTTATGTAGAGATGATAACTACTGCTGGTTGAAATATGTCAAAGAAATTCTAATATATGCTGGGCTTCATGACATTTGGTCAAATTTAGATGGTACAGCGCCCAATACTGTGATAATGAGATTGAGACAACATTTGGAACACCAATACAAAACTCATTGGCTGGAGCAAATTAATGGAAACAACAATGATGCTTCACACAAACTGCATACATATTGTTAATTCAAAAATACGTTTGAGATTGAAAATTATCTTAGAAAGAACATTCCTGTCAACAGGAGGGAAAGCTTCAGTAAGTCGAGAATTAGTGCGCACAATCTTCAAATTGAAGCAGGAAGATACACAAGACCAAAAACTCCGGTTGAATTACGTAAATGCACAATTTGCAAATCCAATTCGGTTGAAGATGAATCGCATTTCATATTAGATTGTAGTTACTACTCTGAACAGAGGACACAATTATATAATGATCTTTCATGTATTCACAGTGGTTTTACACAATTTGATAAACCTGAAAAATTCAATTTCATCGTGACAATGGGTTTTGGCATGGCAGCTCTCTATAAACCTACATGTATCTTGTCGTTTGTAAATTCCGCTTTTGAAATGCGACATGAGTTCATGGGTCACTAAAACAGCAGTGGCAGGAGCACCCGTAATTCTTCAGGTAGTAGTGTGTAGATACATTGATTTTATGTATACCCCCATGCTAGGGGACTGTCAAATAATTGTACGGGTTTTATTTGTCTTTGTGATGTGTATGTATGTCTTTTGACGACACGATGTAAATGGTATATGTCAATAAAGTTATTTCTTTCATACAGTAACACTGAAAAACTTGGGAATTCATCTACAATAACATATTCTGACGAGGTTGTCGACTTGTCTTTATTTTTGACACAATGACAACACACCCGGCAAATAAAATACAATCGACTTCTTAATCTTAAAACGCGATGAAGAATGTTGTTTTATCCTACTCGATCCACCATTATCGCCCGCGATGAACCGGGTCACATTAAATCCTTGCAACAGGAGTCTTACGAAATCCTCACGCTGTTGAGTCCATATTATGTGCTATGTCGATATTTTGTTATATGTGAAAATTGCATTATCTTAATAACTGTCGAAGAATATTCTTTATTATTGCATTTCTTTCGACCATTCACATAGTCGAGTACGTGGCGCTACGCAGGAATGTAACAAGCAGAATGCGGTTCCCGGTCACCGCGGTTCAAATGGATTTTTCACCATTTTGAACACAACATACGAACAAATGCATTCATGCTCTCCTATAATACAATCTTATCTTTCGTGTGTGTAAAATTTATTAGCAGATATTACGTGAAAAGGAACATTTTTGGCACTTTGATTGCCGATACGTACAATGTTATCACAGTGTTTGCAAGTCCGCCGACACGCAATTGGGTATTTGTTGGCGTCAGCGATCTTTTTCCCAACCGGATGGGTACTTCTTGCGCATGCGCGTTATAGTGGTTATCATCAAAACTTCCGGGGAGATTGTTGGCGTGAACGACCTTTTTCCAAGTTCACGTTTTCGATCATTATTACAGATTTTGGTGTTTGCTTATGGTAATATTCAGTGGCTGTTATCTGAAATCTTGTTATCTCCGTTGCTACAGCCATAAAAATTGGCGTTTGGAGGTCCAATTAACGGTATTTCTATGGACTGCATGATCGACAGATTGACCCGTGGTTTCGGTAACGACGACTTTTTTCCATACGATCATGGGTACCAATGATTTACTCTCTCTTTGGCCTTTTCAGTTCTTAATTTCGAAAATAGTGTATGCCAAATAATCTAATCTACGGTTATAACTCGCAAAGGTGGAAGATTAGGGTCCTGTTAAGTTGTTTCTCCGGGTTCGAATGTGACGACTCGACCCGTGGTTTCTGTAACGACGACTTTTTTCAATACGATCATGGGTGCATGCCAATAATACTAATGATCTGGTCTTTCTTTGGCTTTTTCAGTTCTTAATTTCGAAAATAGTGTATGCCAAATAATCTAATCTACGGTTATAACTCGCAAAGATGGAAAATTTGGGCCCAGTTAAGTTGTTCTCCGGGTTCGAATGTTGACGACTTTTTTCCATTGCTGCAATGACTTTCCCAAAGCAATGGTATTATGGCAAAAAAATCATCAAGATTAAAGTGTGTCAAAATTCAAAGTCACATATTCTTGTATTTTCAGTATCATGTATAATGATGCATAAGATGCCAGACCCTTTTGCTTAGCTTTTAATCATGTCAGATAAATCCAAGTTGAAGTTGGCACATGTAAGTGTGAATTAAATCTTATTACATGTATGATACTGAACCAAATTTTTCCTAATGCCAGAAAGGTTACATTTCAAATGTGATAATTCATTCATTTTATATCGTGGATTGTGTCAAAGATGAAATTGAATCAAAAAGTATGAATCAATTATTTTCATTAATGGCAATGCAACATGGTTTTGATTTATTCTTCATAGAATGAAGCCTTTATCTCCATGATCAACAGGTGACCAGTACCCTTGTACTGATGAATAATTTAAAAAGTCCATATTATTTTAGCTGAAAATGTAACTGTATTTGGATTAATCTAATATTACAAGAATGTTAACATGTATTTTTAATGCAAACCTGTCACAATGTGAAATTCCGTCTTACATTGAAAAACATGAAAAGTCAATCAAAATTCTACACATCAGATTAAATTGTACTATAGAGGTAGATTATGGTAAAGGCTCATGACACGTTTACTTTCCCTTAAGACCAACAACAAAATAAAGATGAGACGTATCTGATGAAGCATTTTAATGTATACTTCACTCATGGCAGTTCAGAAATTCATGGACTGACAATTACGTTGTTGATAAATAGTCATTTGAACACACCAAAATCCTGCCTGTTCACACAAAAGTTATGTTAGAGATAATATACTTCATACATCCAAATTGTTTGCAATCATTTGGTACATAATTTCCATTTTCCTGCCGCCGACCCCCACAACAAAATGATAAGATGAAATAAAGATAGCAAATAATAGTTACAAACTGAGTAAAACTTGTATATATAGACCTACTAACATTAAATAGTGGACATTGAACATGTCAATCAAACAGTATTTTGCTGTGTAATTCAAATTAATCAAATTTGATGAAGTCATTTCCTTTTATAAACCAACTGGCATGAAAATGATACAATGTGTTTGTTGCTAAATATGTTCCAAAGTAAACAAATGAACTGCCTTAAACTATCATTTTAATCACAGAATCATTACCATATGTACTACACAAGTACTTCCATATATATTGAGCCTTTGAGCAAAAACAAAACAAAAACAACACAACTAATCTAACCCATTAAATAACTTAGTAACTTGTAAAGATATACATGTATTCTCTTTGGGCAATTAGTACTTGTTGTTCTATCTTTTGCCACCAGGGTACAAAATGTTGCCTCATTTGACCACCAGGTGAGATGGTTCTACGGTTCACCACCAGGTTTTCAACCAGGTGAGTTGTTTTTAAATTTAACCACCAGATGATACTTGTATATTGTAGTTGTCCACCAGAGAAATCATTATCAGCCCACAAGGGTTTATTATTTAAGTTTTTGCATTTAATCTGTGTGCATACATGCCTTTAAATCCAGATGATTTGTTTTTTTTTTTTTCCATTTCTTCTTTGATTTATTAAATTTGATCCAATGAATGATGCAAAATGCTGCAACAAAAACCTAAGAACTTTAAAAAACAAGTAAATGAACAGTCTTATACACTAATTCTGATAGTATGAAAGATTCATGGCCAAATAAACACACAAGTAATTCCGTGTATATTAAACATTTCTTCTGTTATGGTTATATATTTCAACATGCATGTTAGTCATATTAAAGGGAAACTTAAACTGAAAAAAGGGTCCAAATAATTGCTGAGAGGTGTTTGTATTACATGTAATAATTGAAATGTATCATTGAATTAAGCTAAGTACTGTGCAGAGGTTCATTTTGCATATATACTAATAAAAGATGTTAAACAGGACCAAATTTGCTCCATGGCAAATGGCTGAACATTTTTATGCACAGAAAAAAAGCACACTCTATGAAGGCCTTTACTCCCTCTCCCTGCTTTTGACTGTGTTTTAATGGGAAAATGTTGACATTGTTGAATGGCCCTTAACATATATTTTGGATGAAGTTTTTAGTTTCTGCTCATCCAATGTTTGCTTGTAATGGTATCTTGATAATGTCTGCCTGTCATCATGGGCCTTATTCAATTCAATTCAGACAAATACACAATATTCATGTGGTGTATCAGTAACATCTATATCAGAGATACACAAAGTTGTCCCATAATAGCTACAAAAGACTAATGACTGAGAAATTACAAAAACACAAAAATTCCTCCTTTGTGATCATCATATTAGCCCCTAAAATAGTGCTAAAAAAGAAAAAAAAAAGCACGCTGAAAATATTAACAGGCCAAGAACATGGCCTCATCCCACGCCCTGCCACCATGCACACATGGATGACCCAGTTCCTTTTTCCTTTTTATTTTTATTTATTTGTTTGTTTATTTATTTACTTACTTACATACTTGCCTTGCACAATGGACATATGACATGCTGGGATATTCTTTATTTACCAATATACTGTCCATGAGTACCATATCTTCTGTATTTGATATGGCAGGTTGTTAAGATAAAATCAGTGGCAGTATTAGTCTGTATTATTCATGAAGACTTGTTTCATATTGTAAAAACACAGTGCTTCTGTGGATGTTGATAATATACTGTATGATTGGGAAATGTGCAAGGTGTAATGTATATCAACTCAGCTACATTGAGAAATTGAGTGCACTTTACATTGTAACAAAATAATATCTACAGATATGTGTGATTTTTTTGAGAAATGCATAGTGTGTTTGCTCTTTTGATTGGAGGATTTGTATATTATACAAAGATGTATAACATTCAATAGTCATTCCAGTGACATTTCCATGAGACCCTAAGGGACAGATAATAATTAAAAAGTCAATACCTGAGACTACATGTAGGAAATATTTGCTAGTCTCAGTCAATACCAAATCAGAAACAGCCACTTAAGTTGGTAGAAATTTCCACTAATTTCAGGGATTGTCCCTGATGATGAGGGGTATTTGGTATCTCAGTTTATTTCTTCGTTTTTTATTTCTTTTTTTTTTTCTTTTTTTAATTTTTACTTTTTTAAAGTCACAGGATTTTGAAAATGAGTAAACCTCTTAATCTCCCATTCAACAGTTATTTGTGTTGGTGGGCAAAACCCAAGCTGTTAGTTTCACACTGCCTTTGTGTGGTACTGTAAGCTAAGCTCCCACTGCATGGCTGAGCAGGAAGTGTCAGGCTTGCTGCTCAGGTGTCAGTCTAGCCACTCAGACTCTGCCAAAGTCTCTTGCTAGGTATTGCATTGTTGTGCATAAGGTATACAGTACTGTTTTAACACATTTTTATGACCCTCAAACAGAGTTTGTTTTTGTGTGTGTGTGTGTGTGTGTGTGTGTGTTTTGGAGGGGGGGGGGCATCAGACTAAATTAGCTAATGAGAATTTTTGCAGATATTGGTACTCAAACTGAAGATTTTTTTTTTTATGAATCCATACTTGAAATACTTTGGTAACTATAAATATCCAAAACTTGAACTGCAAAGGGTCTCTGCATTGTCTAATCACCCCAAAATGGTTTGCATTCATTGTGACAGTTGCATTATAAGCTTGGAACACATATTAATCTCTTGCTTGTGATCAGGTCAGTTGCAGATTTGGGGGGGGGGGGCAGGAGCGTGCGTGTCCCCCCCCCCGGCCCCTAAAAAACAAAACAGACATCATATCTCTTGCAGTGGTACCCTGTATAAGGCCCCTCTGGTGAGAGGCCACTCCTCTTGAAAAGTCACAATTCTTATGCAGAAAGTATAACATTTTCTGTTATATATATATATATATATATATATATATATATATATATATATATATATATATACATATATATATATATATATACATATATATATATATATATATATATATATATATATATATATATATATATATATATATATATATATATATATATATATATATATTCCCCCTCTAGAAGGGGCCACCCCTCTTATAAGGCCACTTTTAGGCTGCATTTTGGGTGCCTTAGAGAGGAGCCGTTGTATTTTATTGACAGAAAAAAGCAGTTTATGGCCCCTTAAATGCATTAAAATCCTGCTCTAGCTGCCTGTCAGTTGGGCACAGGCCCATCATGGACCTCTTGTTTTTTTCCTTTTCTTAGGCTGCAGAAGATACAGATAAGCCGATTATGATAATTGGACCATCCCTACATGCCAACATGTGTAGACTTGGTAACTGTCCTTGTTACGAACTTTCTCAGCTTATGGGTATATAGGCTCCTTACATAGTAAAGATGGAGAGAGACAAGAGAAAAAATATTTCGTATACATACAAGCTAATTCCTAACAAATGGCGGTCATATAAACATAAACATTTTCTCAGAAAAGGAGGGTCACAGTTGTACATTTTCTTATTCAGGCATATTTCCTGTCTTTCTGAAAATCTCCAGGTGATTTCTGCCAGTCAACTGACATACATAGGTTCTCCGGAAGTAGTCAAGTGTATCACTTCTTTGCATTATCATTCCCATACTATAGCACCCCCAAGGAAAAAAAATAAATAAGAATAAAATACAAACAGTAGGGCTGGACAAACATTTGTCATTAGGTAGTGTTAACACAATCATTTGAACGTGGTACTTTAGGGTTTTGGGAGACATGATGCTGATCCAGTCTGTAAAATTGAAACATATACATACACATGTAGCTCACATTTATTTCAATATTCCATTTCAGGCAGTTGACGTTGTGGTACATGTTGAAACAAACAACGCCCCTCTTGATTACCCTGAGGTCATTCTACAGAAAATGCAACAGCTGGTCCGCGATATACATTCTGTCCGTCCAGGGTACATTGTTGCTACATCATTACATGGTATAAGGCAAGATTTGGGAATCTATGCGTCTGACCACAGAATTCTGCAACTCTCACTCACATTCAATTTCTAAAAGAAATTTTGTAATTACTGTTACAAAGTTTGTTTCGTACACTATATTATAAAGTTATTTGATCTTTTAGTGATTATGTTCATAAACAAGTTTGCCAGTATTTATAGATGTGAATGGTTTATTTCAATACTGACAAATTTTGAACAGTCAGTAATTCTGTAGAGGTGAATGATAGACTATGAAGCATACAATTCAATGACATATACCAGTAATATAATTTTATATAGTGCATTTGTTGGTACATTTTAATTTGTTACATGCACGTTATTTATCAGGACCCACTGGACCTTCAATTCTAGATGTAAGGTACCATTGCTGGGCTGATAGTACCCTCACCAGTTTTGAACCTCTGTGATTCGTTAAATGGTGTTACATTGTGCACTAGTCACCAGATTTTTCATCAAGGCCCCCTTTTTTTTTGGATTTAAAATCAGAGTATTTGGTAACCTGTCACTTTCTCACATTGAAATTATTCTTCATTCTCAGCAGCCAAGGTAGCAAAAACAAGGTTTTCTACTACCATGATCCATATCGTATATAAGTGTTTTTTGACAACTACATTTATTTTTGGTCCCCTTGGAATAAAGTTTTCTATTTTTAGCTCAGGTGATTATATCACCTGAGCTGATACCATAGTCTCAAACTCCCTTGTCCGTGGTAAACAATTTACATTTTCGACTTCTTCTCCAAAACCACGTACTAGATCTGCTTCAAACTTGGTGGAAATGTGCCTTGGGTGGGTCTCTACCAAGTTTATTCAAATGGTCACAGTCCAGTGATTTTTGCATTTTTAATGAATTTTTTTTTTTTGTTCTTTTTTGGGCAAATCTTAATAAATCTTCTTCTCCGAAACCGCTTACCCAATTGCTTTGATATCACACAGGAACACCCCCATGAGACTCCTAGTTCTTAATTTGTTCACCAGGTGGTGCTGCAATTTTTTTCTAATTTTTTATGAATTTTTGTGTGTTATAGCTATTTTTGACTTCTCCAGAAACGTCACTCAGATTAAGCTGAAACATGGTGGAAATGTTCCTTGTAGAAGGGTCAAACAAGTTGTACAATATGTGGGAATGCTGCGGATTCCTGATTTCTAACGATTTTCTCAATTCGGTACTTACCTGTCAATGCACCTTTCATATTGATTACTATGGAAATCAATGAGGATTCTAATGCTAATTCACATTTTCGACTTCTTCTCCAAAACCAACATCCAGATTAACTTCAAACTTGGTGGCAATGTACCTTGGGTACATTTTGGGTACTTGTTGGTAAATGCATTTATTCTGATTGTTTACTATGTAAATCAATTGGCCTCTAATACAGATTCTTATTTTCAACTTCTCCGGCTAAACCGTCAGCAAGATTTACTTTATACTTGGTGGCAATGTTGCTCTAGTGAGTTTCCACAAAAAATTTTCAAATGGTCCACTTATGATTCACCTGAGCACAGGATCAGTCCTGATCCTCCAGTTTATAATTATTTTGTGGTGTGCGATTTGATTCCCCCTCCTTGTGGGGCACACTGCGCAAGCTTTGTAAACAACTGTTACACAGCTTGGCAAAGAGAATCATTTCCTTTTTCTAATATGCAAATAATCAATTAGATTCAGCAGCTGGTTATTAAAACAGAAATTGAAAAAGGATGGAATGTCAAATGTTGGTGAATTACCTCACAGGACCAGTTTATATACATACTTCATGATATTACAGAGGAGTGAAAGAATTCATTAATACTATATACATGTACATACATGTAAACTGTAGCAATTACCTAATAGAGGTTTTACATATCTACATACATATGTATCATGTTTTGGTCAAATAACAAAATCTTGTGTCTCATGTTATTCCTGTTTCTAAGCAAATGAAAAGTAGAAGTGACCTAACAGTACAGAAAAGAAGTGACTAACATCTGTGTACTTCATCATTCCAAAGCAAGTGAAAAGTACTCTAGCAACTGACAGCTAGTAGAAGTACATGTACTACATCACCCTGCATCAAAGGAAAATTAGAAGTGACTGACCATACATGTACCACATTACCCTGTGTCAAGGGAAAATTAGAAGTGACTGACAGTACAAGTACAAGTACAAGTACAAGTACACGTACTTCATCACTTAAGCAAATGAAAAGAAGTGACTGACAGTACAAGTACATGCACTGCACTATCCTGCTTTAAAGTAACAGAAAAGTTTAAGAAGCTAAGCCTAAGAGTACAAGTACATCTACTTATTACCCTGCAGTAAAGTATAAATGGAATTGACTGGCAGTACAAGTACCTGTAACATTATGTATATCGTCATTGTAGGGAAACGAAAAGTACAAGTGACAGACAGTATATTGTGGCAATTGTAGCTTTACAATATACGTATTATGGATGTTTATTGTGGTGTTTTTGGTACTATTTATGTATTACATGTAGTTTATATGTAGTATCAACATTGAATTGTATTTTTTTTAAATAAAACATGTCAAAGCTACAGCAATCCATATTACAGTATTGTATTGTATTTCTTCTCTTCTTGTACATATGTATTATGTGTGTTATCATTATGTATCACTGAACAAAATAGGTACAAGAACATAAACATCTTCGCAGAGATGTTATGTGTACAGAACATACAAGTATTTATGTATGTTATCTTTAACCGTATGGAACAAAATAGAAGGTACATGTATAAGTACATGCACTCAACAATCTTGCCCATGAATGCAGCTGAACTGATGTCAAGGGAAGTAAATATGTAAGAATAGAGCAAAATTGGTCACAATGTCTACTTTCAAGGAAAAATGGAAGGCAAGAGCAAATTGTACAAATACACAAGCTTCATCAAAGTGTATGAAAGGAAAAATAGGACTGACTGATGGTGTAAGTATATGAACAGCATCAAACTGTAACAAAGGGAAAACAGTACAAGTATATGTACTTCACCAAAGTTTAGGAAAGGAAAAAAGCTGATGGTACAAGTATATGTGCATCAACAAATTGTAACAAAGGAGAAACAACACTGACTGCACAAGTACATGTACTTCAACATCTGTTTTAGAATATAAATTAAAATACCACTGTAACTGATAGCTTTACAAGTTCATGTACTTCGTCAGCTTGTACGTTAGAAAGTTAAAATGGAAGTACATCATTCTGTAAACAGGAGGAAGGAAAATTAATTGAAAGTAGATGTATGTTATGAGAGAAGATTGAAAAAATAGTTAAAAAAAAAACAAGTGAGTATACAAGCATCCCATACTTCTCCCACATTAATTCAATGTGTAATATTGGGAATGAAGAAACACTGTCACCCATTCCATTTGAACATTGAATTACAAGTACATGTACCTCATCATACACCAGGAAGTAATAATAGAAAAGGATTCATTTACTGATAATACAACTTGTTAGATGTGCTGTCAAGTATTGTAAATGACCCGAAAGTACACGTACATGTACTTCAGGGAAAATTTGAATGCACTAATCTAGTGAAAAGTGTAGAGATAGACTAATTTGTTATTGTTGTTTGGGCAACTATTTAACTCCATGGGATGAATGTAATTAATCATTCTGTAGTTTCATAAAAATGTGATAGGTTCTACTCTTTATATAGTGTTTGTGAGTGGGTTCCAATGTCATTTACATGGTTTAATAAAAATAATATGACATAAATGAAAAATGAAAATGTTGGTGTGCTTGTTTTTTGTTAAGACACTTACATTGCTCATTTTAAATTAATATAGTACGTGGTTTTGATATTCTCTAACATTTTTTTTGTAATTTTTTGCACAAATATACCTCAACTCTTTATTATGGATACCCAGTTCCATTCAATTCAATACGAAAGTTTTTGTTAAGAAACCATGGTCTTTTTTTCATATGTTTTATGCAGTAAGCAAATGCGTGCTTTAAAATAACAATAGTATGTGTAGTGATTTCATTTAATATTTCATTTTTAGATTTAACTTCAATTACACCTCCACATGCGCCGGTATTGGTATTTTGTTGAATATTCTCCATGAAAACATTAACATGGAACTTAAAGGGAATAACAAGTATAGTTTGAACATAGTCAAAATTTCAGATGTTCACATTTATGTATCTTAACATTCATTCATTTTCATTAGTACATAAATGTGTTGAACTTAATTCATCTCTCAATATATCTGATATCTTCAAACTGCTCAGGATTTTAAAATTGGGAATGTCCCATCTTAGCATTATAAAATCTTGTGTTTTTTTTCAAGGCATTCTTCTGTATAGTTGACAAATTATACAGTTTGAAATGACATATGACTTATTAAATGTCCATGTAAGGAAGGTCATTTAAATTACACACACACATGCATATATATATATATCCTTGTATGTCATCAGTGTACCAGTATGCATCTTCCCTACCCCTTCAATTTATTTATTTCATCTCAATAATCTAATAATTTGGCTCCATGAAAAAGAAAGAGAAATAAAAATTGTATGAGAAGAGAAAAAAGAAAGAATAATAGAAAGAAAGAGAAGGGGATAAAGAAAGAAAGGTGGATACATGCATGTAGCATATATATGGTTAAACCTGTCAACAAATACATATAACATGTATCAAAAATTCAAAAGGTTGGTAAAATATCTAATTGATCGAGAGTGGCAAAAGGGCAAAGACTTGCTAAAGTACATCCTATAACTGTTAACGTGATAAAATAACGCCTTTCATTTGATACGGAAAAAAGTCGCTCAAAAACCCGTTCAATACCGGAAGGGTACAAAACAGGGAAAAAGTCGTTGAAAAAAACCCATTGGAAAACCGGATGGGTACAGTATTTGCGCAATGCGCATGCGCGATTGTACCCATCCGGTAGGTTCCAATCTTGGAAAAAGGTCGTTCGTTCCAACAAATACCTTCTTGCCGCCGACACCAATGTTTACCCGCAGGCGAGTACCCGGATGAAAGCGATGACTCGCACCGTGCAGTGGAAGTTTCTGGAAACTTAAGAAACTGCCCTTCCCCATTGGTACCATACTATTGACTTCCCACGACGTCCTGTTTTTAACTCCTCTTTCTCACCATTTCTATAATAGGCAAAGGCATGTTCGCATTTGGGATCGGTTTTGCCCAAGGCTGTTCACATCCAATGTCATAGCGCAGACGCAATAGTGGACACAACCTTGTCAAAACTGGGATAATATATATATATATATATATATATATATATATATATATATATATATATATATATATATATGTTTATTTCAGACTCACACAAATGGTCCATAGATTTACAAAGTACATAAACAAAACAAAAACAAAAAACAAAAACAAAAAAAAAAAAAACAAAAAAACAAAAAAAACAAAAAAAACACGCACAAAAAAATGTCATGTATACAATACTGTTGCAATATCTGACAAATATAAAGAGAGATTCATACCGGGGCAGAGTCAGCAACAGTATCGCTGACAGAGTACATCAGTTGTTACATTAAGGATGCATCAAATACAACATATTACTCCAGTGTCTGTGCACTGGAGAATAATAGAAAATGTCAGAGGATAACACCGTGGAAATTAACTTATTTTGGCTATTTTCAAGTCTTTGCTTTAGATTAAATATCTGCTTTCTCCACAGAGCGTCAAATGTAGGGGATCTATTGGTTACTAGCATATTACTGGCGCTACAATCCCAAGCATACCCAAAGAAACGTCTGAAGGCATTATTGTAACTGGCACGAAGTTTACATATGGAACTCTTGCGGAAAAAAGTCCACAGAGACGCACAATACATTGGGGTACAGTAGGAGTTAAACAGCATTAGCTTAACATCCTTGGAACAATCATGAAATTTTTTTAATAGAATATTAGCTTGCATATAAAACATCCTGGTCTGGCGGTGTATGTCATCGTCATCTTTACATGAAGCACAAAGAAAAACTCCAAGGTACTGAAAGCAACGTTACTAGAATTCACAAAAATTACCAAAAGATTACAGCACCAGCTTGGAAACAAATCAATATCTAGTGGTCCCTAGGAGTGTTTACATGTGATTTTGATGCAATTGAGTAAACGGTTTTGGATTTTTTTTTTCAGATTTGGCAAAATAATAATAATAATAATAATAATAATAATAATAATAATAATAATAATAATAATAATAATAATAATAATAATAATTATAATAATAATAATAATAATAATAATAATAATAATAATAATGATAATAATAAAAATAATAAAATAAACAAATAGGTAAATAAATAAATAAATAAATAAGTAAGCAAGTAAGTATGTAAGTAAGTAAATAAATAAATAAAATAAATTAATTAATCAATTAATTAATTAAAATAAATCATTGCAGCATAACCATTTGAACAATATTGGTGGAGACCCTTTACGGTCAAGTTTGAAGTGAATATCACTGCTGTTTTCAGATTTGGCAATAATAATAATAATAATAATAATAATAATAATAATAATAATAATAATAATAATAATAATAATAATAATAATAATAATAATAAAATGAAATGAAATAAATAAATAAATAAATAAAATAAATAAATAATAAATAAATAAATAAATAGATAAATGAATAAATAAATAAATAAATAAATAAATAAATAAATAAATCATTGCAGCATAACCATTTGAACAGTTTTGGTGGAGACCCTTTACCATCAAGTTTGAAGTAAATATGACTGCTGTTTCGGAGAAATCCAAAATAGCGAAAAACACACAAAAAATTATAGTAAGATAGAAAAATCCCAGCATCACCTCTTGAGTAAATTTACGTTCTAGGGTTCCCCAGAAGTGATCCTAAAAATTTCAAATTAATTGGCTTTGCGGTTTTGGAGAATATTTTTTAAAGGTTTGTCGAAAAAAAATGAAAAATAAAAGTCATAAAAAATCCAACAATCGCTGGAATTTTGATCCTTTGTATGGACTTGGTAGAGACTAATCCAAGGTACATTCCCAACAAGTTTGAGTTAAAACTGCCTGGTGCTATTGGAGAAGAAATCGATTGTTGATGACAGACAAAGGAGTATGGACAAGGACGACGACGGCCAAGGACCATCCTACAACCTTACCTGCCCGACAATGCAGCTAAGGTTGTAAAACATATCAGTGCAAAGTCATAAAAAAATGGGAAAAATCAGCGCCCTCTGGTGAACGAATTAAGAAGTAGAAGTCCCTAGGAGTGTTCCATTGTGATATCAAAGCAATTAGGTTAGCGGCTTTAGATATTTTTTTTAAGATTTACATTTATTTTTCAGATAAAAAATAAAAAACTCGCTGGAGCATGACCATTTGAACCAACTTGGTAGAAACCCACTCTTGGTCGTTGCCCCGGAGTTTGAAGTTAATCTGGTTGACGGTTTTAGGGAAAATGTCAAAAATGTAAGTTATCATTAGAATGCCTATTGATTTACATGGTAATCAGCAGTAAATCTGCATTTACCGATAAGTGCAACTTTGATTAACCCTTTTACAAGCAGCATATCCACCAACCCTCGGTTTAATCTGAGTGAAGGGTCTGGAGAAGAAATCAAAAGTAGCAAATACAAACAAAAATATCATTTAAAAAATGCAGCGCCACCTGATGAATAAACAGAGGCTCCCACTCTCCCGCCTCAGCGGGACATTTCTCGCTTTTTCTCACTTTATTACAAAGTCTCCCGCCCTCCCGCCTTTTGTATAAAGTCTCCCGCTTTTCTGAAAATTAAACCCAACCCCCCCCCCAAAAAAAAAAAAAACTGAAAATGTTTTTATCGTTCGGCAGCACCCAGCAGCGGTACAAGAGCGACAGAGTGGTACTGTCCTGCTTGCCTTATCACCCCCATATACACGCTGCAAAACTACTTCTGCGTCACTTGGGCCCATCATGGCGAAGCGTTCCTCCAACTGGAACTAAAATCTGACAAAGAAAAGGGCAAAGTACCAAGCCAGTTTTTTGCCATCATGGAAGGGGCAGTTTGCAGGCATTAGGGAAAGCCCTCACGGAACAAATTACACCTTTTGTGGCTACTGAAACAGTAGCTTTTCCGTATCACACGGGGGAGAATTTGAAATTGAAAATTTGTTAGTCCTCAGCACTTATTTTTAAATTTGCACACCAGGTGATGAGTAATCATGTGAGTGGAAAACATAAGTATTGATCTATTTAATATTTTTTAAGTCATATTGCAGAAATGTATTAGTTTTGGGGCCATTATAAAGAGTGAACCCACATTGAAAGAAAAATATGGCAGACAAGATGTGATAAGATTGCAGCACTGGGTAGTTCTGTCACCTTGTGTGAGAATTATAAAATAATGAGTTCTCAGTACTCATTATTTTTTAACTCTCACACAAGTTGATGAGAAGTCAGCCGGGTGAGATTTATCATGATGTGCTGTATGAATGAAGACAATTTGATGGCAGGAAAATAAAGGTGCTGACAAGAAAGGTGCATGTATTATTGTTTGCTTTTGCCCAATACAGGGTTTTCATCAAGACTTGAAAAACTTCCTGAAACAAGTGTAAGGTGGACCACCTTTCTGCTGACAATGTGAGGAAAACACTGAAATGTAGCAGCTGTTCAATGATTATTTGTAGTATTGATAATGTCTTTGATGATGCCTAAAATGGCTCAGAATGCAGCAAATAAAGATTAAAATTTCAAAATTTTCAGGATTGTTGAATATATAGTAAATACATATTCAAACGGTAAATGTATGTTAAAAAGAAATGTAGTACTTCTGTACATTTTTTGCTTTATATATGTAAAATGTACAGAGTTATATGTGCTGACAGTAGCGATATAGAAATGGACATAAAAGTGGCCGAAGCTGAGAGGAACATTAAGTGACCTGCGACATAATACATGAGCGTTTCTGTGACCTTGTCACCTGAAACATAGTGACCTGGTGACTTCAGGGGAAACCCATCTGGTGCTCCACTCTTAAGAAAATTATCTTCATATAGCTTGATCTTATAATAAGCCCCTTAGCGTTAATGTCGACGGAACTTGCTTGCGTTAGTTTAGACAAGAAAGAAGGGAGGTGGTCCAAACACTTTCAGACACCGATAAACCTTATATCGCTGTCGAGCATGTAATACAGCAGATTTTCTTTTACCAATAGAATAAAGAGAATTGTCTTTCCCTGGGTATAAAGAAGGTGTCTGTATTCTTCTTTTTGACAGGGAAGGGCATTCTGAGTATCTAAGGGAAGAAAGTTCCATAGACGTGTGGCAGAAGGATAAAAGGATTTACCAAACAGATATGTACGAGCTATAAAATTTGGTAAATCGAGCCGCCTGCAAGTGTTATAATTGAAAGTTATATCAGGCAACGTAATATTTGGAAAGATATGTCTGCGATAACTGGTGTTGAATTATGAACAACATTGTACATCTGAATCAATTTGGATTTCTCAGGCCTTTTGGAGTCTTGCATCCAGTTTCTTCATAGAGTTTTACTGTTGGAGTAGTTTTCATTGCCCAGTGACTTCCCATGCCGCAACAAGCTGAACGTTTTCCCCACAGTTTTCATTATCCTGTGTGCAGCCATCCCATACCACACTGGCATACTCGAGAATAGGTCGCACGTAAGATATGTAGATAATTTCCAATGTTTTGCGGTCCAAAACGTACTGCGGAGATTTTATTATATTCAATCGCTTTGTTGCTTTTAAGACAATTTGGTTAATATATTCGGGCCACTTGAAATCGGCTTTTATTGTCAAACTTAAATGCTCGTGGCTGCTGACACTGTTCAATTGGTATCACTGGAATAAAGGTGGGGGTAATTTATTGGTTGTTCCTTCGAAGAAATAATCCCACCTCTGTCTTTGACGCGTTAAAGGATAATAACCAGTCATTTGACCATTCAAAAACTGAAGAAAGATCTGAATTTAGTGATGTAGAGGCTGCGATGGGATGGTCAGCTGTTAGGAACAGGGAGATATCATCAGCCAAGAACTTGATTTCAGATTTGAGTATGTTTACGATGTCGTTTATGTACATTAAGAAAAGAAGTGGTCCAAAAACTGAACCTTGGATAATGCCAGCATTAATTAGTCCCCAATTAGATTTTGACCATTGATAACTGCACATTGTTTTCAATTAGAAAAGTAATCTTTGAACCACGAAGGAATATGTCGAGTTATACTGCTTTTGGCTAATTTATGCAGTAAGCCCTTATGCCAAACTTTGTCAAATGGGTTGCATATATCTAAAAACAAGTCTAATTTCTTTCCAGCCTAACATAATTCATGATAGAGACAAAGAAACCGATAAACAGTAGAGTCACTGGGTATAAACCCAGATTGATTTGCTCTTATAATCATGTCTCTAAGAAGTTAAAAACGTGTTAAAATATAATTTTCTTCATGACTTTTCCTGTACAGATAAGCAAGATATAGGCCTGTTATTATCTCTGTTTGCCAACACAGACATACTTTTTTTCTAGGAATCCTTTATTTCTTTCTTTCTTCCTTTCTTTCTTTACAGGCAAATTTCTTCCTTCTTTCTTTCTTTACGGGCAAATTTGTCCACCATTTCATTTGAAAAGTATCACATGTAGAAACTTCAAACTTGCCCCAATTATACTTCTATAGATGAAGTCTGGCCTTTTTATGACGAGAGGTCATGCTTGTTAAAATTATGCAAATGAGGGCTAATTAAAGTTTTAAATTTTCAATATCTTACATACTATAGTTGATGTGGTTCCGAGGGTATAGGCGTTCGAACATAGCAAGGTAAAGGTCATCTCAAATGTCAAGGTCAAAAGTCATGTCAGGTCAAAGCGCAATTTTAAGCCAAAATGTCATTTTTGAAGTCAAGGTTCATTTCAGGTAGAGGTCATCTCAAGGTCAAAGGTCATTTCAAGGTCAATTACCACTTTCGATGGTGGGTTTCTTCTAGCCATAACTTTGTCAATTTTTATCCAATTTTGATCATGTTGGGCTCAAATTGTAGCTATTGTAACATTGCACATTTTTTAAACTTAATGTGACCTCTAAATGTCAAGGTCATTTGGACCTTTGAAAGTTTCATCACTTGGCCAATTTCCATCCAATTCTAATCATGCTGGACTGGAATTGTAGGTATTGCAACACTGCACATTTTTATAAGAACATGTAACCTCTAAAGGGCAACGGTCAAGGTCATTTGGCCCTTTGAAATTTTCATCTTTCCATAGCTTGGTCAATTTTCATCCCATTAGGCTCATTTTGGGCTTAACTTGTTGGTATTGTAACACTGCGCAATTTACATGTGACCTGTAAAGGTCAAAGGTCAAGCTCATTTGGACTGTGAAATTTGCATCCAGCCAAAAGTTTAATGTAATGTGAAGTACCAAAGGATAAAAGTGGTAGCATTCAATATTTACAACTTTTGAAGACACACAGACAGATTTGCTTTCTTTTCTAGTTGTTACATGAACTTGTTTCGCCTTTTTTGTATAGAGTACAAACATTGGCTTTTTTCAATTCAGAAGGGAAAATGTTTTTCTGCAGACATAGATTGAACAGTTTAGTGAGAGGTATTGTATTTGTGTCTTTTTGTCCACAACCACTTCCTAGTAGTCAGTACCCTATTCCGCAGTCCGAACTCTTTACTCTCCATAAGCTAACCTGTCCCTATCTAACTTATATACATAGAAGTACTAAGTATATAAATTGAAGGTGCGGCTCCACGGAGCAGTTTGGGGCCAATATTGACTGGACCAGTAGCCTCCGTGACATCCAGTGATTTTAGAATATCATGTACTTCACTTTCAGCCATCACTATATTATTTAAAGTATTGTAAGGTAATTCAGGTTGTGGCAATTAGGTGCAGTTGAAGTGCCAATGTTGCTTTGAGCCAAGAAAAAATCGTTGAAGGACTACGCTTTGGACAGGCTATCGGTGATATGGTTATTGATAATCAGCAGTGATGGTATTGTAGCAGATTTACAGCCTTTCAGAAAATGTCTAGCTGTCCACCACCATGCTTTTTTGACCCTGGGACCATTAGCCAGTGATTCACAAAGTTTTGCATTAAATTCGCACTCAGCGATCTTTAATATTTCTTGATAGGTATTGCGAAGTTCATTGTATTTAATCTATGTAGCAACACTTTCTTGAGTCAGCAACATTTGTCCATTTGATTAAGATTTGGCCTTAATATGTAACCTCATGACTTTGCGTTTAAAGCGAAGTGTAGAATTGTACCATAAAAGATCGTGAGGTCGAATTGTTACATGTACATCTTTATTTGGGATGCAGCGCCGTGCCGTGTCCCTTTTAAAAAATGTTCCGACCAGGCCAGACAGCATCTATCTACATCATTTGACTACAAACAACTTTTCCAATTGACACTATCCAGGTGATTTCTAAATTGATTAAAATCTGCTTCCTTGAAATCCCAAATGTGTCTCACATATACATGATCTTTTTTACATTGAAATTTAATGTTGATTGATACAATACAATGGCCACAGTTAGCTAGTGGAGGAGTCACTCCATGTTCAGATAGGAAGTTAGAAATATTTGAAATAAATGGTCAAGACACGTAGCCGTATTTTCGGTAATCCGTGTAGGCTTATCAATATGCAAGGAGAGTATATCACACTTAATTTACGACCAGGAGGAGTACTGGAATCAGAATTGAGATCACCAGTTATAATAATGTTCCGGATACTGGATTTCTTGACTACATCGATTATATCTTGGATGGTGGCTGCAAGAAAAGAACAGGGAATCTCTGATGCATGTCAGTGGCGTTAGTGCAAAAGCCCAGGCAGAAAAGTATGACAAACAGATTGGACAGTTGGGTTAATACATTTTACAATTTGCTACTTGCGGTATTCTTGTTCCACTTTTAATATTATAGAAACTGAGATTTTGCACTGATGATTGTGCCTTCAAACTACTGTACAGATCATAAATAAAAGACAAGAAAGTTGAAAACAATGCCACTGGTATTTCATGGACCAAACCCATATGGTGAATGGCTAGGCACATTATGTTTATAGCCAAATGCATTATGCTCATAGCCAATTGCACCATGCGCTGTGGGCACTTTGTGACCAACCACTGGGCAAACACATTGCACATGTCACCGAAAGCATTGTGCCAATGGCAACTCGCCACATGCTTCTGGCATACTGGTTGCTGAGCATGAGCATTTGGCAATGCATTGCATAATTTACTGTAGGATCCACTTATCACGGATAAACATCGGAACTGTAAAGGCATGTTATTACAATCCTCAAATTAAAGAATTCAGGTATCGGATATGGATACAGCAATCGATAGGCTTTCTATTGGAAGCTGGCTGTTCTCATCAAAATATTTGATACAAGTAATCCCAAATGGCAGACCAAAGCTGTATATAGGCCATAACCCGCCTCTAAAGAAATTAGGTTGAGGCTGGTACAAATTTTAAGGTGCTGTATCAATCATGATTAATTTGCAACTGTTGTCCCAGCCTTCTTTTCATTGTGTGATGTGCTATCCTAGCTCATCATGTTTCCACTCCACTTGGTGTCACGTAGAGATACGTGAAGGTAAATGTCTGTCAGGTGCACAAATATCAAGGCTGAAATGAACACAAATTTATCAGATTACCTTTACACACTTTATTTAAAATACTGAATGTGTTTTACACTATAAGATCTCAGACTGCATCACAACAAATCTCCCCTACATTTTGCTCGCCGGATATGTGAGAAGATATTGGTTAGTCTACCAATAAAGAGACAAATCTATTTGACCTTTTACATATGTAAATGTGAAAAGAAAACTTGCCTTGTGACTCCTGTTAACTGACTTAGTTTCAAAAGTATTATTTTTCATGAGGGACCAAGTCAGACATATAGACAACAATATGTAATCACTATTTCTGCTACATTTGATGTCAAATTGGTCTGAAAATCCTCTGTACCTGGTCTCGTACTTCTACAGTTTAGGACACCAGCAACTTGATCAAAAATTAAAAATAGAAAAAAGAATAGTTTATAGTTATTGTTTTTGTTCAAAAAGGTGCCATTTACATGAGCTAAGACAATGGTGATCACGAAGAAAACATAACATTTCACAACTGTATCTCTTCATACATGCAATGGCCCCCTAAATAAGTAGGCCTATTTAGCAATGGTTAAGTCAACTGTGAGAGAGATTACCTTCAGCTTCATTCTTATTTGGCAGTGATTCACATCAACCATGAAAGTTAATACCTCAAACTTCATCTTCCCTCTTACCAAGTGCACTTTAACTCATTCTACCCTGATAGAAGACCCAGCCAACAGCTTTCCTTGGTGCACTCTGGGTGCAATGCACCCAGAGCATGCCAAGAAAAGCTGTTGACCATGGGCATATTATTTGGAATGATCTTCCATGCAAGTTTCATCCAAAATTTTGAAAAAAAAAAAAATCCCTAAATTAGTAAAATACAATTAGCAGACGCCATTTAGATATTAGCAGGAAAAAGCATTTTGAAAAGCACACCAGCACAATGTCAGAGATCTAATTTCAGGTATATGTGCATATACAATATACCTTATGGAGATCTTAAATAAAGGCACAAAGTACTCTGACAAGAGTCCTTATATATTGCTACAGGCCCTAAAATAGACTGTAAATATTGAAAGAAATCGACATTAAGATCCTTAACATAGATAAAATTATCACAAATGTTTCAAATAAAACAGTAGGTGAGGTATAATTATCACCAATGCAGCTGAAAGTCCATACATTGATCTTGCATGTATCACCCAAACTCTTGAGTTATCTATGCTTTGTCCAACAATACCCTTCTCCATGGCATGATGACTGCTCACATCCACCTTTCACACACATAATCCTGCTTCTTTGGTGATCATGCATACATATACCATGTTTCCCTCAGTGACCTTACATACAAGTATATCCTGTTTCCCCCAGTGATCTTACATACACTTCTTTTCTGATTCCCCCCAGTGATCTTTCATACACATTTCCTGTTTTGTTGTCCTGTTTCCTTCAGTGATCTTTCACACATATTTCCTGTTTCCCCCAGTGACTGTGCATACATTCTTTCTATTTCCCCTAGTGCAGAGCCTCCAAGTCTCGGCCCTCAGTGGGAGATCTCCCCCTTTTTTGTACTTTTTTTTTCAAAGTCTACCACTCTCTCACTTTTTGTAAGATGCCTCCCGTTTTTTTGTGAAATTAAAAAAGTAGCATTATTCCATTGGTTGCCTTAGAGCTTTACTGTTTAGCCATGTTCTAGTTCACTATACACACGGAATATATATATGATTGTGCTTAGAATGGTTCAAAATGCAGGAAGTCAAGGTGCAAATTTCAATTTTTTCATGGAGGAGCATGCCCCCGGACCCCCTAGCAACGCTTTCCACCTTTGACACTCATCCTCCCACTTTCCAGTTCCTTCAGGAGGGACATCTCCCACTTTTATCATATGCTAGCTTGGAGGCTCTGCTAGTGATCTTGCATGTGTAGTTTGTTCCTCCAGTGATCGTACATACATACATGTACATATATCCTGTTTCTGCGGTGATCTTGCATACACATATCCTGTTTCCCACTGAGTTTTCATACAGACATCCCCCCTTGATCTTGCATACATATATCCTGTTCCACCATTGATCTTTACTATATGTACCTGATACATCATACATATATCCTGTTCTACCATTGATCTTTACTATATGTACCTGATATATCATACATATATCCTGTTTCCCTTGGTGACTGTATGTATGGACACATAGATACAGATCTTATACTGATATTGCATAATACTCCTGAATTATTCAAAGATCATTGCTGCTACTCTAAAAATACTGATCTGTACATGGCAATGAAAGTATGTTGAATGTAGCAATTATTCTCCTTGTCTTGCACAAACTTAAATGACCCTATAGTTACATTTTTACAAAAAGAATACGTATTTTTGAAAATTGTAATGAAAACCAACAATTACAAGATTGTATTTGCAAAAAGGTCTCAAAATACTACAGCATGGACCATCAGTAATAACCATGAACCATCTGCATTTTGACTTCCTCTTGAGACTAGTAATTTGTAGGGTTAATATTGGTATGTGACAGTCCTCATCCAATTACATTGCATTAATTCTATATATATGTCTATCCTTTTTTCGAAATGGCAAGTTACAAAGCAAAAGGTTCTTATGATGATGACATAAGTGAGAGAAAATGGAAGGAAACAAACCAATCATCACACCACACTAAGCTTTATGGTATACACCTATGGGCAGGTTTAATGATAGTTCAGGTACTACTCCAATTGTTCACTTCAACCTTAAATACATGTATAATGGTATCACCAGAAAACACAGACATCAACATACAAAAGCAACTATTACCCTTGTATTTCAGAATAATATAATTAAGTACGTAAAAATTGCTTTTCACATATATATCAATGATTTGTTATACATTCTATAGCACCATGCTGACACTTCCCTCTCAATATATCACTTTGTCGGCTGTGTGTATTACTGTTTGTCAGTGGCACACTGAAGTCACAGATGCAGAAACACATTTAGCTTTCATTTGGTCCGATCTGCAACACTAGCACAAACTAGTATGTTGCATGCGTGTATCATAAGAACCAGATATTTGAATGGTAGGTAGCAATAAAAATCTCAGTTGGATCATGCAGTTCTGCCTGTTGCCTTGCCTTTAAGCTTGTGACACAGACCAATATTTGTATTCCCTAACCTGTGAAGAAGAAAAGTACATCAGTTTCATTAGCCCTCCGGCTTGAACAGACACACAGACATAGCCACTTTATGGGCATCTTTACATCAGCTGTATAGACACCACTAATAGTTGACCTATGCTTGCTATGTTAAGAGTCACAACATAAAGGGCAAACTTAAGTTGCTTACTTTTTCATGGTACTTAATTCTAAACAAAGACATTTTAAATGTCTGTTAGATCAGAGACATCTGCTATGCAAGAGTATTTACAGTGATGCTGGTTTTACTCTTTTTATACAGTAGAGACAGACATGCCAAATGTTTGAGCTTGTAGTATAAATGTATCTGTGAGACAGCAACTGTATGTGGCTAACATTTAGATATCCAGTACATCAATGCTGTACCCATACACATCATATACTGGTCACTGAGCAATATGGACTTTATTAACCATGTTCAAAATTACACACAAAATGTATTGGTCACGTTTCCGCATAATGTGAAAAACATGAATATTTATACAGTCCTTGACTTCTGTAGAATGACTAGTAAAGAATAAATTATTAAGAAAAAATCAATTGAGTAATTTCCGTGTGAATGGCTGGTTTGTTTGACTAGCTTTGTAGCACCTTTAAGAACACCATGGATTTTAAATTTATTTCTTTATATGTTTTCAAAGCAATGTATCCAAACTGAATATACAATGAAGCCATGCCTTGATGAAACCATCAGTTCCCCGCTAAATGCATGGTGTCCTAGTGTGTCATATTAAGGAGTCAAATATCAAAGAAATTTGACCTCTGTGTTCCTCAAAACTTTTCTCATTAAGTGAATATGTCAGATACCTGTATATCCTTATAACAAGGTTTCACGCTACTCTAAGAGGGTCTATCTCTCAAGCTATCTGGATAAGGTACAAGCTGACAAGTATTTACACTGTTGTTGCCATGAGGATTATATAGGTCAAGTTGTTATTGTTGTATTCACAAGGCAATCTTTGTACAGGGATCCTCATTTGCCCCTTTCCTGGTCAGAATAAGACTTGAGTCAACAGCTTTCCTTGGTATGAGTTGGGCACAATGTACCATACCAAGGGAAGCTGTTGATTTGGGGCAGGCCATCATACATGTAGCTGTCCTTATCTACATTTTCAGCAAAAAATGTTTTCTTATAACACAGAAGTTAAGTAGAAGCATTAAAGCAGATAACAATTTACATCCAGGTACATTGAATGATTGGAGCACAAAGTCTTAAGACGCAATCAAAGTTCAAATCACAGTCACACACCATAAGTGCAAATTAAATTTCATATATTTTCATGATAAATGGCCCAACAAGAGGGTTCACCAATCTACAAGTGCCATCTACATACAGATCAGATCAATATGTTTATTTTACTTGCCTTTACTGTGATATTCTATTCATTTTGAATCTTACTTCTGCCTTCATTATCGATGTTTTTGGTTGTTTTCGGGAGTGTGGCTCAGGCAAAATGCTACCCGAGTTATATCCACATGCTCGCACACAGACACACACACAGACACTTTATCAAATATCACTAATCGGCTAAGTTCTTCATGTGCAGGGCTGTACATTGCGTCCCCCCAATGCCTCACGGCCCAAGTCAAGAGGACCTTTGTTCTGAATTTCAACATCACTGAGGCAGCCAACAAGGCCACGTTTATACATCCCGCCTGTCATACGATCAAAGTCTGGAACACCACCTGAAAAATTAAATGCAAAATTGATACACATGATAAATGGATAGAAGATCAGTCCATGTGCAAAGCTATTCTAATTTTGGTAATATTGTTTTAATTTTGAACCAGAATTATTCTCATATTAACCCTTAAAGTGCTAATCACTGCTATAGTTGCTTTCTCATTACCATTAAACATATAATGGTTAAAAGAGTGAAATTCCTCATGAAGATACCTGTCATTCGAATACCAGCAATCCTTGTCTGAAGCAAAAAGTAGTCTTAGTCAACAGCTTTCCTCGAGACACTTTGCACGCATTGTGCGCAAAGTGTCCCGAGGAAAGCTGTTGACTCAATCTTAAATCAGCACTTTCAGGGTTAACTTTGTGTCTAGAAGTCTAAATTGGCTGACAGTTGTCATTTGTCTATCAACTGTCATCCCTAATATATGAATGATAATAGAACATTTCCTGATAGGGAGGTCCATATATTTTAGGACAAGGTGACAGCACATATTACATTGTCCCTTTTCTGGAAAGGGGACACAGATATGCCAGTGCCTCCTGGGCAAATATACAGAAAAGGGTTGAGATTTAACATATCGAGGCTGTTTTAATCCATTTATGATATAGATCTACATCAATTTTTCTACAGAAAGCAAAACAAAAATACCGATTTCCATATACATATGGAAAACTGGCATTTCTGGGAACACCAGGCCATAGTCATGTGATGGTAACCAACTATTGTTGGTTTACATGTAGTATAAATTGGGGTGGGGGAGGGGGCTGCAGTGCCATTATAACATGGAAAGGTGGGGGAGACAGGATCACGATGGTTAATTTCTGGGACCAAGACTGCACTCCCTCAAAGATTGCCCTAATGTTCAAGGGAAAATTCCAATACAGTTTTGAATAGAATGCCATTAAATGTTACCATGAAACTGGCTCACCAGAACAGATGTACATGTAGCAGTAATGGACGGCCCTACACAGAGAGGACCACAAGCCTTCTTAACCCTTTCCCCCTCAAACCGGCCAAAACCGGCTGGTGGTCAAATGTCGTCTGCTTCAGTGTTTTCAACTTATTTCAACAGTTGTGAAAAACAATTTGACTGACAAATGTACAAGACACTTATCAAGATCACATGCCCCAGGTCAACAGCTTTCCTTGGCATGGGTTGGGCACTAAGTGCCCAACCCATGCCAAGGAAAGCTGTTGACTCAGTCTTAATTCAAGGGGCTGTTGACTCAGTCTTAATTCAAGGGGGAAAGGGTTAAGAAACCAAGATCCCAGATCAACCAAAATTCACAACTGCTGCAAAGAAAGCTGCCCAGGGAGATAAAGGTACTACATCCAACCATCCAAACAGTCCTGACATAAGACCTTAGACTGACTGCTTGCAAACAGCCATCAGTCCATATCCTCACAGCTGCTTATGAAAGAAAGAGAGTAGAGAGATGCAGTGCAATACAGTCTCAATGAGGATGATGTCAATAGACTACAGTCTCAAAGGAGATGATGTCAATAGACCAGTCTCAATGAGGACGATGTCAATAGACTACAGTCTTGAAGATGATGTCACTAGACTAGTCTCGATGAGGATGATGTCAATAGACTAGTCTCAAAGAGGATGATGTCAATAGACTTTAGTCTCAGTGAGGATGATGTCACTAGACCACAGTCTCAATGAGGATGATGTCAATAGACTACAGTCTCAATGAGGATGATTTCAATAGACTACTATCAATGAGGATCATGTCACCAGACTACAGTCTCAGTGACAAACATGTCAACAGGATCATGTTCTCTGAGGAAAAGGTGTTCACCATAGAAGAAATATTAAGCAACCAAAACCAGCACATATATCGGGTAAGCCGTTATGATATTTCTGCCATAGCCTTGAAGATGTGCAAGACCAACTTCCCACAAAAAAGCCATTGTTCTGTACAGAGCGCCCTCTGCAGGCTAAAATTTGTGGAAAATGGAGCCAAAATCAACTCCATGTACTATCAGCCTAAAATCCTGAGCCTTTCATTGACTGTTGATGCCAACAAAATGTTTCCAGATGGCTGATGGATCTTTTTGCCCGACAGTGCCCCCTCCCAGCAGTCCAACAGCAACATACCCAGGCCTGGCTGAGAGACCATACAGCAGGTTTTATCTCCAAAGATGAGTGGATTGCTAATAGTCCTGATTTACATCCTATGGACTACCATACAAGTATACAGGGAGTTTTAGAAGACAAAGTGAATTCCAGGTTGCACTAATCAATCTCGGCATTGAAATCCTGTATCACTATGGAGTGGACAACTTTGCCACCGAAAGGAAATACACTGACCACTGATGGAAACATTTAAGGTTGTGCAATCAAGTGAAAGGGGACAATTTTGAACATTTACTGTATGATACAATGAAGTATTCATGCAAAGTTTTGTACTCTGACACTTGAATAAAATATGATGACATGGGAGTTTGATCTTTTAAGCTCACTCAAGGTCCAAATTAACAGCACCAAAAGAAACCCCATACAAGTAGGTTTTAGGAGCTCAGTGCAGTTACAACATTTTGAAATAAAAGCAAAAATTAGCAGAGTAGCTTCAGCTATTTTAAACAATGTTAAATTAAGAAATCCCCACCAAAAAATCAGTGTAGTGTTGTAATATTAAAAAGTGTTCTCACCTAGATAAATATTGCCCTTTGTGTTAAGCACCTGCAGTATACCCCCAGATCTGCCGTTGATGATACTGAAGCCATCAATCTCTATATTGCCATCACGACCAGTCCTGGTGGACAACACATAAAGAACGCCATTTACCGCTCCATATTGCCTGGCATAAAACGTTCATTACAGCATAAAACTTAAAAAGCCAGTAATTTTGCAGCTTATAATCAGCAAACTATTTAAAAAATCATGACAATTTTGACCTGCCCAGGAACCATGTTGCTCCTGTAAGAAAAATCTTATCTTTGGGTATAAAAGACTGACAAGACTTATGGCATCTGAAATTGCAGGCAGACAAATTTTAGTCATCATACATCATTCTTCAAACAATAAAACAGAAATGAATTTCCTACATTTTCTTGCCAGTTATACATGTATATCTGCCCACAAACCAATGATACATGTATGACCCAATGTAAAATAACATGGTAGTCAGCAGGAACGATTATGTTAACTAAGAGCTACACCAATTGAAAATTTTGTTCCAAGATCAGGCATCCAGAGTATAATCACCACAAAGTGAACAATTTTGTTGCACTTTTGTTTAACATTTTCATGGCAAGCCATTTTGATGTTTAGTCCTCTTTGGCCACATAACTAAATCATTTTGCGATATCGCCAAATAAAAATATCGCTAAATGCCCTCAATTACTGATGTACCTTAACCATTTAGAGATATTCCCAAATGATTCAGAGATATCCATAAATGATTTAGCAATATTGCCAAATGATTTAGTGATATCACTAATTTAAAGTGAATTGATGCATGTCTGGTAACTGTACTGTGCCTGTGCAGTGAATGAAGGAGCAAGCATTTGGACCTGTATGCCTGACTATTAAGTTTGAGGATATTATCAACATTAATAGTTAGCACACTCTGTCTTCCCAGCGCAACTATAAACCCATTGACAATGCCAAAGAAAATGGTCAATTCTTGACAGCAAACTTTGGGAAGGGAAAGCAACAGACCTGTTCATACCGAGTTGTACCGAACTTTTCCGGACCGTAATTAATTATGCATTCCATTGTTGGCCTGATTGTCCAATCAGCAAGTAGTCGAGTCGGGCCCACACTGTCATATGTTTACAACGGATTCCACGGCAAACGCTAGTGATTACAGCATGGATTGCATTGAACAGTACAAATCTTTTGCCTTAATTGTCACATCAGTGGTGAAACGTTCATTATAGATTGCTGACGGTATGATATTTGTTAAATCCAAGCACATCTTGTGTTTTACTTTCTTATCCTTCCACGTGTAATCCGGCCAGCGTGGCCGAGCACAAAATGTAAACAAACCAGGGTGCGCTTCCCGAAGTGAACCGAATAAACCAGAGTCCTATGAACAGGTCTACTGCACTTGCTTCCAAATCAGTAGCCATATTGGACAAAAATAGGGCAGGAAGCATAAATACATTTAGCAATATCGCAAAATCATATAGATATATCACTAAATCACTTAGCAATATCACCAAATAATTTAGCGATGACACTAAACCATTGAGCAATGTCACTAATTCATTTAGATATATCCCCAAGTCATTTAGGGATATTATCAAATCATTTAGTGATATCGCTAAATGATTCAGAGATAGTACTGTTGAGCTAGATTTTAAGTGATATCTCTATCATGTCTATCTAGTCGAGTCCCACTACAGGTTTAATACTACCAAGTTCAAAGTGCACCTGGCTGACAGTTTTGTAGAAGTTGAAAATGTAAATTATGGATGGACGAAAGGCAGATGACTGACAACCTGTAAGCTCAGCTGGCTGACAAGTCAGCTGCAGCAAAAAGTTTACAAATGAAGATGAAGTAGTTTTATGAGTCCTGGCTCTGTAATGAAGCATCTCCTCACCTGGTGACCATGATTTTGTGTGGTCTACCGTCATTGATCCTCTCCATGGTTGTGATGTTGGCTGGACCACTGCCCAGGTCAAAACTATGGCAAAAAACCAGCATGTGGATCACTCAGTGTTTATATAATAAAGTGGAACATGTGGATCTCTCAGTGTTTACATAATAAAGTGGAACATGTAGATCACTCAGTGTTTACATAATAAAGTGGAACATGTAGATCACTCAGTGTTTACATAATAAAGTGGAACATGTAGATCACTCAGTGTTTACATAATAAAGTGGAACATCTGGATCAATGTTTACAAAATAATAATGCAGAACATGTACACTCAGTGTTTACATTAAAATAAAGCGGAACTTGTGGGCCAGTGTTATAATAACAATAAAGTGGAACATGTGGATCACTCAGTGTTTACATAATAATAAAGAGGAACATGTGGAGCACTTAGTGTTCACATAATCTACCATTGTTGTGTGAATTCAGAGCATATCACCTTTTGTCAAATTGGCAACGATAAAGTAAAAGGGGCAGCTGTAAAGGAAGCAGGCCATAGCTGTACATAAACCCAACTCGCCATGGCCAGCTTCTATATCATTTTATTTTCTATCCATCTTTAATATTTGTAGAAATCATATATATTAGAAGCTGAGCTGACTTTTCTTGGCGTTACTGGAGTATTAAGGACCAAGATTGTGCAGGAAAGTTGCAGACCAGGGACATATATGTATAACTTTGAGAACTGCAGCATGTCTTCTCTTCCTTTACACTAATTTGTCAAAGTCCTAAATGTAGAGGAAAAAAGATCAGTCAGTTGCAATCACAATTACCAATGACTAATGACAGCTTTAGGCAATAGAGTGTTGAAGTAAAATGACTTAATATTTACTTGAAGAAGCCGTGTCCATTGACTATGGCAATAGCCACGTAGTCCCTGCCCCTCCCTAAGGTGGCTGGTTCCTGGCCATGCCAGAACAAGAGGGCATCACGTGCTGTGGTCTGCACTGTCATGGAGACAACCTCGCGCACTGGACTGCTGCCATGAGGCAACAGTTCCCCCATCAACTCCACATAGCCATCTCCCTGCAGACGAACTGCTGTCCTCACAGGACGTGTGGCTGTGAGACAGACCAAGCAGTTGCATGGTAACATTTGATCATGAATATGCTTGTTGTACAGTTGTTTACTGTACAAGGTTACTTTAATACTGTATCTCATCCAACCTCTTACTTGTGTTATGATTGTGGTTATCATTTTGTCCTATTGAAACCAAACACACTAAAACTGTTGAAAGTACACATACAAGATAAGCTTAATTTCATGTTGTTTTAATGAAAAGTTTACATGTATACTGCAGAATTATACTTCTGGATAAAACCTTGAAATTCGAACCAAAAACAAAATCAGCACATGCATTTATTTTCCATATGGTCATATACTCTGTGTATCACCATTCTATTGATACTTTATGTTGGAGACAGATTTTGGCACAAGTATATTTCTGGGTGTAGGAACAGTCAAGGTGTATAAATCTTTAAATTTCTCCATCTTTCCCATAAGTGTAAGAACATTAAGTGCTTCCTGCTCCTAAATGTTGCAGGAGAACTATGTTTTCTATTTTCGCAATTAATATCAATATACTCTACATTATACAACTACAGCCAATCATGAACAGGTGTATAAACCAAAGTTATCTTTTGGCACTTGGCTACAAAACAGTTGCAGGAGAAGCCTGTGTTTCATAAGGTTCTACCTGTCTGACACACGCGACCTGTGTAGCCAAGGCGACATCGACACTGCACATTTCTCCCCTCCATAGTACATTCACCATTGTTACGGCAGGGATTGTTGGTCTTGCATACATCAACTGGTATTTCACAGTTCTTCCCTGGGAACAGAAAGGTTTGACAAAAGTGTTTGTGAAGTACGTCTTTGTTCTTCCAATATTTTTAGCCTTGGAAAAGTTTATCGGAATGGAATGCAACATGTTGAGTAATTGTAATAAGTATAGAGTAATTGTAATAAGTATATTGAGTAATAATTGTAATAAGTGTAGAGTAATAATAATAAGTATATTGAGTAAGTATAATAAGTAAAGAGTAATTGTAATAAGTATATTGAGTAATTGTAATAAGCATATTGAATAATTGTAATAAGTACATTGAGTAATTGTCACCGCTGAAAGTGAAAACTGTTTACTCATTATTTACTTCTTGAAAAGCAAAGGTGTCCAAAACCCATGTCCACCAATTTAAATCACATTACAAAGGAGCTGATATTACATAATAATCAGCAATTCTATTTGTGGTTTTCCCAAGGAAAACAAGGTGATCCTTTGTGTTGCCTTTGACAGTTTAAAGGTCTTGACAATCCAAGTAGCATTATGTTATCATAACAATTGGATAATATGCACTGATCCTATTTATATACCCTGTCCTCATTTTTCAAAAAGGTGGACATTTCATATCTACCTGCTATACAAGTTTCACAAAGACAGCTTCTGCACATTGTGTTGAACTAGCCCTTCATGAACTCTGCCAATTAACTATTGAAGATGGATACTTTAAATTAGTCACACAGGACAGTGTTAATGCATACATACCACGTCAGTCACACAAAACAGTGTTAATGCATACATACCACGTCAGTCACACAAAACAGTGCTGATGCATACATACCACGTCAGTCACACAAAACTGCTGATGCATACATACCACGTCAGTCACACAAAACAATGCTGATGCATACATACCACGTCAGTCACACAAAACAATGCTGATGCATACATACCACGTCAGTCACACAAAACATTGCTGATGCATACATACCACATCAGTCACACAAAACAATGCTGATGCATACATACCACATCAGTCACACAAAAGTGCTGATGCATACATAACACGTCAGTCACACAAAACAATGCTGATGCATACATATCATGTCAATGTGACCAGAATATACACTGCAGCTGCAGCTCACATAATTTTAGGAAAACAGGCCTTAAAGCTGTAGGGCTGCTTAACAAACTGACCAATTTTGATCATTAATTAAAAAAAAAACTAGAACAGACTGATTTTCCAACAGAAAATCAAATGTCTCCCAGTGGAACATTTAAGCCTCTGAATGAGCTACAGGTGATAACAAATTACAAATAACCAAGTTTGCTTGAAAATTACAATCCTATTTTAGCTCTCAACTAGATACATTACTCTAGCAATTTTCATCAAGTTCTTCAAGACTTATTGCAGAGAAACCAATTTCACATAAGTGACCCTGTGACCTTGAAAATTAGGTCAAGGTCACCCAAATACAATCCCAACCTAGGTATTACCTAGATACATAATCCTACCAAGTTTCATCAAATTCCATCAAGTTCTTCAAGACTTATCGCACGCAAACCAATTTCACATAAGTGACCCTGTGACCTTGAAAATTAGGTCAAGGTCACCCAAATACAATTTCAACCTAGGTCTTGCCTAGATACATAATCCTACCAAGTTTCATCAAATTCCATCATGTTCTTCAAGACTTATCGCACGCAAACCAATTTCACATAAGTGACCCTGTGACCTTGAAAATTAGGTCAAGGTCACCCAAATACAATCCCAACCTAGGTCTTGCCAAGATACACAATCCTACCAAGATTCATCAAATTCCGTCAAGTTCTTTAAGACTTGTCGCAGAGAAACCAATTTCACATAAGTGACCCTGTGACCTTGAAAATTAGGTCAAGGTCACCCAAATACAATCCCAACCTAGGTATTACCTAGATACATAGCCCTACCGAGGTTCATCAAATTCCATCTAGTTCTTCAAGACTTATCGCACGGAAACCAATTTCACATAAGTGACCCTGTGACGTTGAAAATTAGATCAAGGTCACCCAGATACAATCCCAACCTAGGTCTTGCCTAGATACATAATCCTACCAAGTTTCATCAAATTCTGTCAAGTCCTTCAAGACTTATCGCACGGAAACCAAGTGTTGAAGAACCTGAACAAGAAGAAGAAGAAGAAGCGGAAGAAACCGGCACTAAACCAATATGTCCCCTGGCTTCCATCGGGAGACATAAAAATACGCTAATTACATGTACATAATATAGCAACTAAAACACTCAGGTACGTATTATGAACATACACTAACAAAATCAGCATGCCTTGTTGACGATGAAGAACTTTAATAAAGATCCTGTTTGAACTGAAGTTTGCCTTTCTTTTACTTTTATTGTTGGTTAAATTGCGATGCTTCTGTTAAGATCTACAAGTGTGCCTCATTGAATGGTCCCAGATTGTAAGCCTAATATGTGCAAAAGTGAACATGTTTATACATCCCACCTGGCCCTTGTTGTGCACCACCGCCGAATCCCGTCGAGTCCCGCCAAGACCCGCTGGGACCCGCCGAAATGTTCCAAAACCCGCCGAGACATTTTTACCAGTGTATTGAAGATGGATACTTCAAAATTGGTCACACAGGACAGTGTTAATGCATACCACATCAGTCACACAAAACAGTGCTGATGCATACATACCACATCAGACACACAAAACATTGCTAATGCATACATACCACATCAGTCACACAAAACAATGCTGATTCATACATACCATGTCAATGTGACCTGAACATACACTGCAGCTGCAGCTCACATACTTGCAGGAAAACAGGCCTTAAAAGCTGTTGGGTTGCTTAACAAACCGACCAATTTTGATCTCTAATTAACAAACAATAACTACCGTTCACAGCAAGCCTACTGCACACTGTAGGCAAGATCTGTCTTCAATAACGTTTTACATGGCTATCCGACTGTGCTTTCCAAGAATGTGCCCCAAATCCATTTTGTCAAAAAGAATAAAGTAAATCTGAGGGTGCTTAAAGATGCTCTCTAATAATCCAGGGCATTAAGGCATCACAACTTCATAAGATTAAGGTTGCTTCTAATAACTCATATCGGATATTCTTTGGCTTGCCCAAAACTGGTAGTATTAGTTCAATGTTTGTTAAAAGTGGTATTCTCAGTTATCAGGAATTCTCTCGTAAAGAAATTTATACCTTCTGGAAAAGAACTGAATGCAGTGCTAATCTTATTCTTGAAAATTTAGCTGGATGTTGGTATAAGTTTAGACAGCTGTATACTTTTGACTGGTGGTACAAAGCTCTATATGTTTACCCTGAAAATGCAACACCTACCTAGGAGGCCACAATAGTAACTGTTAACAATATTCTTATGTTATTATTTGAACTTCTAGTTTATATATATTCATATTATTCTATGCTTTATGTATATATTTCATATTTTATTTTATTGTATTCTATGGACTATGTGTCTGAAAATTAACTTATCGTATTGTATCATATCATAATAGAACGATGGCCAGCAAATAACTGAAAGAACAACTGTTTGGCATGCTTGCATGTGATGCTCATCTGCCATAATAGTTTGACAGAGAAACTGTACCATATGTACCTGAGAATTGTGGGTAACAACGGCAGCGGTAGTCTGTTGTTCCTATTGGCACACACAGTCCATAGTTTAGGCAAGGCTTCCTTCTACACGGTAACTGACCACCACTCTCACAGTTCACAATATTGTTGCTGGATATGGCATTATTCACCAAGTTGACCTTCCTGCCCTGAAGAATGACCTAAGAACAAGGCAAGACAAATATAAACTTAAGGTCATCACCAACACAGTCACAGTTCACTTCTCAACCCCCCACTGACATTCTTTGTGTTATGCTTTTTGACAGATCATTGCATTGTGTCACCAACAGATTGCTAATTTAAGTATCATATGAAATCATTTTTTCCAAAGCCATGCACCGTGACGATTAATGAACCAACTAGAAAAGAAGATCTGCTTCAAAGCAAATCAGTCTGTGTGACTTCAAAAGTTATAATTATCAAATGCTACAACTTTTGTCCTTTGGTACTTTATATTCCATTAAGCTTATGGCTGAATGAAAGTTTTAAAGTCCAAATGACATTGACCTTTGACCTTTAGAGGTCACATGTAAATTACAAAAAAAGATAGTGTTACAATACCTACAATTTAAGCCCAACATGAACAGAATCAGATGAAAATTGACCATGTTATGCCTAGATGAAAATTTCAAAGTTCCAAATGACTTTGACCTTTAGAGGTCACATGTAAATTACAAAAAGGTGCGGTGTTACAATACCTACAAATTGAGCCCAACATGGTCAAAATAGGACAAAAATTGACCATGTTATGGCAAGATGAAAATTTCAAATGTCCAAATGACCTTGACCTTTGCCCTTAAATGGTCACACTGAATTTACAAAAATGAGCAGTGTTACAATAGCTACAATTTGAGTCCAATATTATCAAAATTTGATAAAAATTGACTGAGTTATGGCAAGAGGAAAATTTCCACGGTCAAAATGACCTTGACCTTTGACCTTTAGATGTCCCATGCAAAGTACAAAAAATATGCTGTGTTACAATGTCTACATTTTGAGCCCCACATGATCAAAATTGGAGAAAAATTGACCAAGTTATGGCTAAATGAAAATTTCAAAGGTCCAAATGACCTTGATCTTTGATGCCCTAGTCTTGTTGTCATGTCTGGTGATGTTCGTGTAGACAGACTTGTCAAGATTTGGACGGTTTTGGTCTTTGACTGATTTTTGACTGCGATATTGACACGTAATGTTTACTACTAGGTCATCAGTTCTCCTTGGCAGACATTGAGTACATTAAACCTAAACCAGCAATAAGCAAAGCTGTTGATTCAGTCTACAATGTTTCTCTCATGAAATAAGCCTTCCATTACATGGACTATAATTCAATCATTTGAGTACCTAAAGGTCCTCTCTGCTATAAAGACTCTGCTTTACCTCAGTGATGCATCCCGTGAATCCCTTGTTGACCCCAATCCCTGGCGCCACTCTTGTCTGGAAGTCCACCCCTCCTAGAAACATGGGCTGACGCAGGTTGATGCCACGTGACTTGCCAGAGGAGGCACCTAAATTCACAGCAATTAATGACCCTATCATATATCAACTCTGACCTTTATGCCTCACATATATCAACCCTAATGTTTAAGCCCCATACACGTATGTCAACTCTAATGAATATGCTTGCCCAATAAGAAATTAACCTTCATGTTTCTGGCCAACCAAAAAGAATTCAGGACTTTTTACACAAAGCTAATGGCAATGGAAGGTTCATCCTCTTCAATATTACAACAATGTTAACCCTTAAAGTGCTGATTTAAGACTGAGTCAACAGCTTTCCTCGGGACACAATTGTACCTAAGGGGTCCCGAGGAAAGCTGTTGACTAAAATTACTTGTGCTTTAGACTAGGCTTGTAAAAGAAAAGCAAACTGTACCCATGATCTATAAACTGATCAAGAGGAAGTCCCCTTATAGGATACATGCTATCAGTGACATATTAGTACATGTATAACCCTTACAGGATACATGCTATCAGTGCCATATTAATATATGTATAACCCTTATAGGATACAAGCTATCAGTGCCATATTAAGATAGGTATTAACTCTCATAGGATACATGCTATCAGTGCCATATTAATACATGTATAACCCTTACAGGATACATGCTATCAGTGCCATATTAATACATGTATAACCCTTACAGGATACATGCTATCAGTGCCATATTAAGACAGGTATTAACTCTTATAAAATACATGCTATCAGTGCCATATTAATACATGTATAACCCTTATAGGATACATGCTATCAGTGCCATATTAAGATAGGTATTAACTCTTATAGGATACATGCTATCAGTGCCATATTAATACATGTATAACCCTTACAGGATACATGCTATCAGTGCCATATTAAGACAGGTATTAACTCTTCGAGAGCGGACTGTGACTGGAGTTGAACTGCTTTGTATTATAATAATGGTGCTAGATTCACCTCACTTTTTATTTAAATTTCAGGATGTATGCACTTACATACAATCAGTGCTGTCCAGCTGAAAACATCTGTAGCAAAATTTTCTTTCCTTGTAGCATTTTTTTCACTTCTTTACATTAAGTAGCACTTATTTGTGAGAAAATCGGTGACAATTTTGAAAAGCTTTGTAGCAAAATTTTGCTGCAATGCTCCAGTTGGACAGCCCTAACAATACAATGATTCAGCTCAACAGCTTTCCTCAATGTGCCCAAAAATCGCACCCAAACATGCCAAGGAAAGCTGTTCTGTTGATTCAGTCACAAATATGACACTGAAAGAGTTAAAGTCTTCACATGATAAGGACTTAACCCTTTCCCCCTTGAATTAAGACTGAGTCAACAGCTTTCCTTGGCATGGGTTGGGCACTAAATGCCCAACCCATGCCAAGGAAAGCTGTTGACCTGGGGCATGTGATCTTGATAAGTCTCATGTACATTTCTCAGTCAAATTGTTTTTCATAACTGTTGAAATTAGTTGAAAACACTGAAGCAGACGACATTTGACCACCAGCCGGTTTTGGCCAGTTTGAGGGGGAAAGGGTTAAGTTGGATGATTACTTGGTCAAGATTGGCAAAACCTTGATACAGGCTTCCTTACATGAAGTTAATCCTTTCAGCAATACATTGCCAGTTCTTACTGAATTAAGCAGTGAAGTCCTATGTATACAAAAAAAATGCCTATTGGGAACAATCAAGGAGGAGCCACAAAAACAGCGGGCAATATATATGGTACAGGAGCCGTGGCAGATTTCATCTTCCAGAAAAGGTTTCGACACCTTCTGACATCTTGTATTGTTGCTTTAACACATTTCCCAGCCACCATTAAACTGGCCAAAACTGTCACACATTGGTTATATCATGGATCAAGTCATTTCTCATTGTCAATATGCATGGAATTCTACTGGTCTCACTGTGTGAATCAGCCACATCAACACAATTCCTTGTTATTAATCCCTGGGTCAGGCAATAATACGTCAATCTTATTGGCCTCACTTACAAGTTACAAGTCTGTTATTTCATGCATACTGGCAAAAAAAACCAACTCTTTGACAAGGATGCACGGAAAGACAGACGGACGGATGTGTAGGTGACAACAATCCCCTTGGGTAGATCAAGGTTACTTCTGTTTGACCTAATAACAAAGCTTTGGTGCAAATGCTATGAGCAGATATATCATGCCAAGGCCATTTTTCTTCAATGCAGCACTGTGACCTAAATGTGTAACCCAGTGACCTAGTTTTCACTAGGTGTCTGAGGCATCCTTAGGACCAACTGTCATAAATAATTGATGAAGCTAAATTCAATATTTTTTTAGATATTGTGTTAAAAAGGTTTTTTTCCTATAAGGTGGAAGCTGTGAAACTGGCAACTTTGGATCAATATTACCCATTCAATTTTTTTCACAAGTACACTAAACCTATATATTTTCTGATTACTACATATCCATAGATTTGTATCCATAGGGGTTTTTTTTTGCAGGATTGGAAATTTTTGAGACTTTATAGCATTCTTTCTGACTTAGTAGGATTTTTCACATTTTTTTTGTACAAAAGTTGCACAAAATTGTATTTTTTTCTTCAAGTTGAAATCAGAAGAAATTTAAGATATATACCCATGTCCAAGATCAAATTCAATGGTTAGTCCTGAAACAGCATTAATAAAAAGTTATATTTTTTTTTATTTAGTCCTGACAGGTTCAATTTCTTTCTATAAATTGCTCCAAAACTCATGGAAGGGGTTGTCAGAAAAAAAATCCTGGGAACCGCTCCAGGATATGATATTTTCCTTTGGATGTCCATTTATTTTAACGGATAGGGCAATTCGTATGTTTGTGAGGTGGGATACAAATTGCAGGTTGAGCAAAAAACAGTTCCAAGAAAATCGCATTGAAAAAAAATTGCCAATTCTAAAGCATTTATGGTTGTAATATGACACATACTCATTTCTTCTGTCCTGTATTTTAATTATTGTGTGAAATAAACTTGTAGTTTACCTCTGTGATGTTGTTATTAAAAAAAAGTATATTTTGTGGCTTAAATCTCGACTTTTTTAACTTGGGAACACCACACTTGGCTTGGTTGGGTGTGGGTTCATATGTGGCATTCCATATTTGGGGACCAGTAAGTGGATTGTGCTAATTTGTTTTTACATCAATAGAGAATCAAATAGAGAATTTCAAAATAATCAGAACAATGGTAGTGATTAGTCTAAACTGGCACATTCTTCTCTCCACAGATAATGCTTTCCTGGGAGTGACCCTTGTCATTGGCTCAATTGGTTTGCAGGGGTCATGGACTAATGACTGTGCAAACAATGACATGGTTCATTATCATGCCCATGCAAACAAGCTCATGTGCCCACCACTGCTTAAACTTTTCAGTGTAAACAAAAGTTTTTTGAGATCATTTTCTTATAATTTTATGTTCACACATCTGAGTTTTGGGGAGCATGTAGTTCAAGTATCAACTTTAAAAAAATATGAAAAAGTGATAAGCGGTTATCCAAAGGTGCTGGCTGCAGATTATCCCTCTTAAGGTAGTACTATGACCTAATATATGTGACCTAGTGACCTACTTTTCAATAGACACGTGAAGCACCTCTATGGCTCCCTGTGATAAAAATTTGGTCTCTGTAAAGTGAGTACTTTTGGAGATATGGTGTTTACAATGTACGGACCGATGAACAGAGGCGTAGATGACAACAATACCCCTCCGGCCTGGAAGGCCGAGGGATAAAAACACACGATAAAGTAAACTAGCTTGATCAACATTGTTCTTAACTCATTCCATACCATGGTGAGAGGCCTTTGTCAGTGGTTCTGGCCCTGCCTGGTAAGTCACGCTGCAGCTGCCCTTGTGGCAGCTGAAGCATGACTTGCTAGGCACTGGCAGAACCACTGACTTAAGACTATAGGCAAGTTGGTACTTGAGCGAAAGCTCTTTACCTGAAGAACTTAAATATTTGATTGTTGTCTTAAATCTAGGTAAATATACGGAAACATCGGGGACTGGTATGGAATGAGTTAAGGTACACACTAACATCCACTAAAAGCCCCGAAAACATCTTAAAGCAAACTTTCTTCTTTAATTTAGTCTTATGGTATCTTATTTAAGACTCTTAAGATGGTCTAAGATCTTTTTCCTGCCCAGTCAGAAAAAGAGAAAGTGAGTAAGACCTAATAAGAGGAAATCAAGTCATGCTATGACCATGAGGGAAAGGAGCAGAGGCAGTCAGTCAATTTTCAGACCAGGTAAGACCTTCAGTGGCTGCCTCATTAGCATAATGAGATGATAAGAGTATATTCAGACTTGGAAAGACATTAGGCAGCTGGCTCATTAGCATAAGAGAAAGGCCTGGGGGTAACAAAACTATTATAAGATCTGGTAAGATATTTTGGGGTTAGGGTAATTAACACAAGTAACATGATCAGATATATACCAAGACGTTGTAATATGTAGGCACTATAGGATATCCACAAAGTGTCACAAAACAGTATACTCTATGTATGCACTATCTTACTGAGCAGCAAGTCCACTGATTTTCCATCCTCTGTCCTCCTTTTCAAAATCAACTCGGAATCCAGACCATGATATATCTACCTCGCTAGAGATACACATGTACAGTACATACTCCCACTCATGTATGTTGTACCCACAAACTTTACCTCACCTGGCCACTATAGTGGACAGTGTATTCACAAGGCCATCACTGATGGAGGGCAATGTGTTGAAAGTTTAAACAAACAATACTTGTGGTCCAAGAACTGTGACAGCACATGTATATATGCAGCCATCCATTATAGCCTATCAACATGCAATACTATATGTATGGCTGTTTAAAAGCTTTTTTTTCCTTTTTTGTACTGTGTACCAACCATTATTTGTACATTTTCTTACTTTCTGTACCTTGTACCAGGGCAAAGTTGTTACAAGTACCAGCATATATACTAGCTCCCCCCTCCCTCTACTGCAACATGTCTTTGTTTATTTTAAATTGTGCTGCTGTTTCAACAACACACTGGGGGATGTAATATTAACTACACCTGGTTACATCTGGATGTGGCAGCAACTTTACACTTTGCTGGTAAGTGACAAAGAGATCAACCACATGTACATAATATATAGGGGCCATTCAACATTATCAGCATTTTAACATTAGTACACAAAGTATGCGGGGAGGGGGGGGGGAGGGTCAAGACCAATGTAAATTTTCACTTATTATTGAAAATATTGATAAATTTTTTGATCAAAATTAGCATTTTTGCAGGCTGTCAGGACCACCTCCACATTCAATAGAGTGGCAGTTTGGGCCACACAAATGCAAATTTAAAAACTGCAATACTTTTACACATCCACAAAGTACACATTGTATGTGGTGTGATGAAAGCTATTATGATGTTTAATCTGCCACTGCCAAAAAAAATGTAGCTTTTTCATACGTTTTTTTAAAAAAGAAGAGGGTTTGTTCAGCCATTCCACTCATATTTGTATGAGATCCTTTCACTATCAACAAAGAAATACATTTTTTCATGCAAGGAAATTTAACCAAGTTTAGTCACATCATATGTAACAAAACTATTGTCTCAGCATTTATGGACAGTATTTCTGGCAAACTTGTGCAACTACATGTGGCAGGTTTAAAGCTTTTTTGCTATGTAAATAGTCTGAATATATTCTTATACAATGGGGGAAATGGAGGCACATTGTGTTGAATGTAAAAAGATCTGTTATACTGACACAAAATAATTTAGAGTAATCATGTATTATATATGATATCAAGTCAAAATTCAACTGTTGAAATATTTTATAGAACATTCATCATTCAATAATTTTTTATGTAAAAAAGCTCATAATCACCATGCAAACCAACCCTGTTAAGGGAAATGCATGTGTGGGTTCAGTGTGGTTACAAAATAGTTCTGCCACAGCTAACTGGCTGAAGATCTGAATTTTAGTTAGACAGGGTCCACTGACTGTGCAAGTCTGTCTCAAAATGTGCTTAACTGAGGCTGGTGGAATGGAGTGGTGCAGAGGTAGACAACTCCCATGGGATCACTGCCTCAGCACTGGACAAGCATGTTTGCACAGCTGTGTGTGGGGGGGGGGGGGGAGGGTAGAGTGGGCTGACAGAAATTAACTAGAAAAGATTTGCTTCACAGCAACTCTGTCTGGGTGCCTTCAAAATGAAAAGTTTGAAATGCTGCACTTTGCCATGGTTTAAAATAATCTAAATTTCATGTATTAGCCTAACTTTTATAAATAAAAATGCGACAGCTTTGGTTCTTAGTTCATTGAATGTGGCCATGTCACAAACTTAGAAAGTCAAGTTTGAATAAAACTACTTTCTATAGTAGTTTTGAAGTTATTCAACATTTTAATTTTGTGTATTTGCCTAATTTGCATAAATTAAAAGCCTATAACTTTGGTTTATGTTCCCTTGGATAGGGCTATGCCACAAAGTAGGAATGGCACCTTTATAATAGTTTTGAAGCTTTTCAAGATTTATATTTTACATATTCATGGTTCATTGGATGTGGCTTTTCCACAAATGTATAAATTAAAGTTGGAATGACACATCTCTATTTATAATGGTTTTGGAGATATTGGACTTAAATTTTTCAATGCCCCTTATTGGCACAATTTAAAATTCTACAACCAATATACTGTCCATTATATTGGCAGGTGTCACAAACCTGTATGTGCACATTGAAATTTAGAGTCTGTCTGCGACGGTTTGGAAGACATGGAGCTTTTAAAATTTTACTTCCCCCAAATTTGCATAATTTTAAACATCATGACTATTCCAAATGAGATGCACAATTTCACTGGTTAGGTCTGGCACCATGCCAAGTTTGGTGGTTTTCGCAAAAATTGGGTAGGAGAAAAGCTCCTGACCAACTTGGTCGGTCGGGGGGGGGGGGGGGGGGAGGGACCAAGAGAGTGCTTACTCATACAGTGAAACCTCTCTACAGTGAGCACCCTTGGGGCCAGAGAAAAGTGCCAACTGCTCAGAGGTTCAGCCCTTCTGGGCAGTATGGATGAGAACTCTGTGAATTCATTTAATTTTGTGGTGTTCTTCGCTTATTTCACTGATGCTTCAAAACCATGAAAATTAGAACTCAGCGAAATATATTTTTAAGATGGCATTGATAGGGAGACAGAGAGAGTGCTTACTCATACACTGAAACCTCTCTGCAGTGGGCACCCTGGGGACCAGACAAAAGTGCCCACTGCTCAGAGGTTCAGCCCTTCTGGGCAGTATGGATGAGAACACTGTGAATTCATTTAATTTTGCGGTGTTCTTCACTTATTTCACTGATGCTTCAAAACCGTGAAAATTAGAACTCAGTGAAATATATTTTTAAGATGGTATTAACAGGAATTATAACAAAAATATTGAATTTGAAGTTTGAGTGAAAGGTCCAAAGTTCAAAAACCGTGAAAATTAATGCTCGTGAAAATAAATGTATTCATGTACATATACATATATACATTATTCATACATGCACATATACATGTTCAGTGTATACATATTGTAATTCAAGGGGATGTGAATACATGCAATACAAAACTGTCTTTGTTCCTTTATTACCTAAACAAATTTTTAACAGATGCTGTCATGAAACTACATGTACAGGTACCTGTGAACTGACACAGGCACTATTCTTTCTCAGTACTGGCTATGAAGAACAGGCTTCATCTCACTGGTTACAAGAAAATGAATGAAAGTGTCCACACTGTGAGATGACACAAATCCACACAGTTTCAAGATTCACAAAGTTGTGTGAACAGTCATTGAGGACTGGAAGACCATACTTTGATGGGTCTAGCCAACTCAGCAGGTAGTCTATTTTCAACTGTGGGGTACACTCAGGCTTGTGCTGCCTAGAAGTCCAATGCCTGTGTTCCCTTGGGACTGATAAGCCAGCAGATTCATAGCCCCAGGCAAAAAAAGGGGACCAGCTAAGACACCAGTCTCAAGAATGGTGCACTAAAAGCTCTGTCTACCACTAGTGGGAACTATAGCCTGCCTAGTACATATTGCAGCATGGAGCAGGTCTGTTCTTGCATGAACAGAAAGAGATTCCCTGTATTTTATTGACAACCTCGTCACACAGTTGTTGGGAGTGGCCCCCCCGCCCCCGCCATCCCATTTGCTACAAATCCCAAACCTTCCAAACTATCCTCCCTAGCATGCATGGATAGAAGGCTGCCTGTGAGACTCTGTGTCTCCATGGCAACACAGGACAGTGTGGTAGATATTAAAGCAGATAGCCACAGAAATGTTACCACATGTACCCACAAATGCACAAAACCATTCCTAAAACATCCCCAAACCACTGAAGCATCACCAATTGAACAAACGTGATTGACACCCACTCATAGCACATGACAACCAGTTTAAAGTGATTATGCCCAGTGGATTTCAGAGAAGTTGCAAAATGTGAATTGTTGATACCATGGAACGCAGACTCCAACAGAACCCCATACTTTGAGCTTAGCTGACTGACAAGTCAGCTAAGCTAAACACTTAGGTAAATGTATCTCAGGTACAGACCTGCCCATTAGTGTACAATGTAACTGTTAGACTGTAATAGATAACTGCATATATACATGTGTTGTCCCGGTTCTGGACCACAAGTATTTTTTGTTTTAACTTTCAACACATTATACCATGATTACCATCCATCAGTGATGGCCATGTGAATACACTGTCCATTATAGTGGCCGATGAGGTAAAGTTTGTGGGTACAACATACATGAGTGGGAGTATATACTGTACATGTGTATCTCTAGCTAGGTAGATATATCATCAGTGATACGCTTGTCAATGTGCTATCCACTATAGTGGCCAGGTGAAGTTATTATATAAAGTTTGTGGGTACAACATACATGAGTTGGAGTATGTACTGTACATGTGTATCTCTAGCTAGGTAGATATACCATGGTCTGGATTCCGAGTTGATTTTGAAAAGGAGGACAGAGGATGGAAAATCAGTGGACTTGCTGCTCAGTAAGATAGTGCATACATAGAGTATACTGTTTTGTGACACTTTGTGGATATCCTATAGTGCCTACATATTATAACGTCTTGGTATATATCTGATCATGTTACTTGTGTTAATTACCCTAACCCCAAAATATCTTACCAGATCTTATAATAGTTTTGTTACCCCCAGGCCTTTCTCTTATGCTAATGAGCCAGCTGCCAAATGTCTTTCCAAGTCTGAATATACTCTTATCATCTCATTATGCTAATGAGGCAGCCACTGAAGGTCTTACCTGGTCTGAAAATTGACTGACTGCCTCTGCTCCTTTCCCTCATGGTCATAGCATGACTTGATTTCCTCTTATTAGGTCTTACTCACTTTCTCTTTTTCTGACTGGGCAGGAAAAAGATCTTAGACCATCTTAAGAGTCTTAAATAAGATACCATAAGACTAAATTAAAGAAGAAAGTTTGCTTTAAGATGTTTTCGGGGCTTTTAGTGATCCATTTCACTCTTCATCCTGCTGATCTGAATTCTCTCTGGCATCAAAAACATCTGAAAGTTATAGGATGTGAAATGCTCTGTGTGTCAATGTTTCACTTACATTGCCCATTCATGGAGAACATTTTGAACAAATTTGTCAATGAAACTAAAGTTAGGTATAAGAATATTATTCCTATTACACACAAGCAAATATTTTGTTGTACACTGGCACCAACTCACAGGATAAATTTGGCCAAGTTCAGGGCTGAAATACTAATTTGTAACTACTTTCACTTCTCTCAGACATGCACATAATGCTTCATTATAGTCTATCAACCTTGCTGAACCAAAGTTGATTTTGTGAATATCAAAACAATGGATTGTTACTTGCAGATCTGTATCGAATGCATAACCTTTTCTCACAAATGTACCTTACTTTTGAGGCATATGTGGTAACTATATGCACTTTTTGTTTCTTTTCAACCGCATTCCGGGGCATTTCTGCGGCCACAAGCAAAAATTAGCGCAATCCATATCATCCAAGAAATGATAATTGTGTGTGCACAAATGTGATTGACAGGTCCTTTTAAACTGCCTGCAAGGCTGGCGAGTAGCCCGCAAAAATGCTAAAAAAGCTGGTTACAGAAATAAATACATACCACACAACAAGCAAATGTCTTTCAACAGCGAGGTAAACTGCTCAGATTTAGTTATGTATAGACTACATGGTCATTGTGCCCGCTATCTACATAACATTTGTGATACCTATATTGATTGAATGCATTTATGTAGGCCACTGGTTTTCTTTGCCATGGGTTGGATGCTTGAAGTTGCCCCAAGGACAATTAAGCTTAAAGAATATCAATCACATTGGAGGCAGGTTTAGTGGCAATCATGTAGGAGACAAGCTTAAAGAATGTCAGTCATGTAGGAGACAAGCTTAAAGAATGTCAGTCATGTAGGAGACAAGCTTAAAGAATGTAAGTCATGCAGGAGACAAGCTTAAAGAATGTCAGTCATGTAGGCGACAAGCTTAAAGAATGTCAGTCAAGTAGGAGACAAGCTTAAAGAATGTCAGTCATGTAGTAGACAAGCTTAAAGAATGTCAGTCATGTTGGAAACAGGCTTAAAGAATGTGAATCATTTTCACTCACCTTTCACTGCTACCCCTCCGTTAATGCTGAGGGACCCATCGCGTTCATTTCTCTCAGCAACAACGTTTGTTAATTTGTTCAGCTCTACTTTTTCTTTACTTCTTATGATTGCAGCTCCTGACAGCAAACAATTGAACTCCAGTCAACCTTGATTGGCAACAAAGCCCATAATTTTGAACACTTTCATATTTGCAGTCAGCATATTTTATGAACACAAAATCTGCACCACAATTCTGGTTTGTGGGAAGAGATAGTACATGTCTCTTAGAAGCAAATGAAAGGAGGGTTTTTTTTTTTTAGTTTTACTGAAAAGAAGAACTGCCCACATTGAATACAAGATAAAAGTTAACTAGATGGACATCAAAATTACCAAACCAAGTCAAGTTTGTCGCTCATTGTGAGGGTAATTTGTGATTGACCTGGACTTCGTGTGATTTTATTCATATAAAAAAGAAGCAGTAAAATCAATGTGATACAAAGTGATTTGCCCCTTGGACTGGCAGATAACGCAATATGAAGATACATTTAGTGACTTTATGAACTCTCATATCCTGTCCTGTAGTTTCAAAATTTGACACTGCTGAGATTAGAGGTGCAAAGAGAAAATAAAATGGTCAGCATGACCTTAAGACACCCTTGGCCAGGGCAAGAGTATAAAGACCCCTGGGAAAAGTGGAAATAGGTCAAGGTCGGTAAATGTCGATCTCAGCCAAACTTCCAATGAGGTGTTTCTACAGTACATGTTTCATGACAGTAGCCCAATCTGTTCAAAAGTTATTGCATCCACTATAGTAATTTGTGTACGGACACATGCACAGACATGACAATGATAAAACCCCATTGGCTAGTAAGGCTGAGACAGTAAAATGGAACTACATCTTACCATCCCCGCTAGCATAACGGAATTCCACTGATCCATTCCTGAGGACCAGGGCCAGGAAGTGCCCCTTGCCATCCTGTGTCTGTGCATTATAAAGTAGAATCCCATCATGCAAGGCATTTGCCTTGAAGGTCAAGTTGATCTGGAGCTTCAGCAAAGCATCCTGGATCACTGGGTAGGCAGCAAACGATGTCCTGTTAAAGGACAGCTTCTGTACCACGATGCCTGGCATATGCAGAGGAAAGAATAAAAATATTTAGCACACTAGAGAAGAAAACATCAGCCATCTACAATCTTGTATTGCACAAAAAAAACTGCATATGCAGAGGAAAGAAAAAAAATATTTAGCACACTAGAGAAGAAAACATCAGCCATCTACAATCTTGTATTGCAGAAAAAATACTGCCATTTTCTTGTTTCTTAGATGACTCTTTTCTTTTCGCAAATATGCATCTTATCCACACACACACACCCTTCTTGTCCCAACTCTAAAAGGGAACAGAAGGATCCATGGAGTAAATACCTGGCACAGAAATATCAATGGATCTCTTTTACAATGACCACAGCATACTCATACTGGGCCATACCTTTCTCACATCGGGCTCCTGTTCTCCCCACCGGACATGCACACCTGTAGCCTCGGTTGTCTGAAAGGTCATAGCAGCGACCTTTGTCTCCACAAGCACCTGAAGTGACAAACAGCGTATCATAAAGTATGAAAATAATTCCCATGTCAAAATATTCCAGAAATGATCACAGAAAACAAGAGGCCCATGGGCCTAATGCTCTGCTGACAGCCACTTTTGTTGTTCATTTGGTGAAATTAACCTTATACTTCCTCAACATAATGAATTTCATAACTTTTACCAAATAATAAGCCATATTTCCTGTTCAACTACAGGTGGTGCTACTAGTACTGTTCCGGTTAGGCATAAACGTCTCCAGAATAGTTCCAACAAATCGCATAAGGATTCATTGAAAATTAAAGACAACAGTGCATTTTCAATTTTTTCACTTTTTGGCCCCTGTACTATGTAATCCTCCAGGTCGCACCACCAATAACAAACGGAGCCTAGATTTTTATCCACACAATATGTCCAAGAGATTTCAGGGGGCTAACTTATAAGCTGTAGATGCTATCATGTTGACCAGCAAATGCTTAAGGACAGACATGAGTGACTGTATAAGCTCTTTGACCTATGGTCAGCAGAGCTGAAAAAGAGAATATTTGCCCTTAAGAAAATTTATTATTATACAGTAGAGTGTTGCTTTCTTGTTTATTCAATACTTCCTTGCATGGGATTTTTTGAAACCTGAACTTTCAGAAACCTAATGCTGATGTATCCACATGTAGTGTTTTTCCATTATGAGAAGTCATCCAGTGTGGACAAAGCTGTTTGTTTCTCTTTTGTATTACGGATGATACAGGCCACAAACGTCAATTGATTTTCTCAGTACACTATGAATGCCTTGTGACAAGAGTGAACCCCAGCAAACAGTGAACTCAGTCCACAGGGTGTTCACCTTTTCTCCCTTGAATTAAGACTGAGTCCACAGTTATCCTTGTCGTGGGTTGGGCACCTATCCAACCCATGCCAGGGCAAGCTGTTGATCTGGGGCAGCTGATCTTCACAGGTCCCATTTACAAATTTCAGTCAAACTATTTTTCATTACTGTTGAAATACATTGAAAAAAGTGAAGCAGACATATGAACACAAGCCAGTTTTAGTTGGTTTAAGGGAGAAAGACTTAATTCACTGATCAGCATTGAAAATTAATATTTTCCCAGCATTCTCACACTACATGTCTTAATTTATGCAGCAATATTTCTACCTCTCAAACAAGCATGTCACATAACCAAGGACCACTGGCACTACACTGATCCCTGCTCTACTGACCACCTGTCATGAGATAGGCCATTACATATTTTGAGACTGCCCTTTCCTGACAAAGCAATCCACTTCTCTTTCAAATCTACCTGTATTTTAAGACCACCTGTGATATGAGACCACTATTTGCTGGCAGTAGCAGCAGTCTTAAACAGCAGTTACTGTTGTATGATTTAATTCAGCCCTACTGTCTAGTAGACTGGCAGCCAATATGTGATTGCCACCATGATCATTATGCCATTATACAGCTACAGTATCTTTAGCTGTGGCAACATTAGCCTACCCCTTAAAAGGTTGACATATCTAGTACAATCATTCAGTCTCTGCTGAATCACACAGCAGACAGTTGGAACAGACACTAACTTCCCGTAAATGGTGACCGTAAATATTTACGTATACTGCGGGACTGAACAGATCTCAACAGCCTCTGATGAGCCAAGGTAAGGATGACACTGGTCAGGCATTTTGGCACTTCATGTCTACTATCATAAGCACTTGTAACAGCCTTCAATTGTGAGACAAAGCCTGCTTCATTCATTGATTAAAAATGTCACATATGGCAGGAAGCAGGTGCTGACACCACACAGAATAGTGTCTTTGACAGGTGCTGTCGCCACACAGAATAGTGTCTTTGACAGGTGCTGTCGCCATGCAGAATTGTGGAATAGTGTCTCTGACAGGTGCTGCCACCACACAGAATAGTGTCTCTGACAAGTGCTGCCACCACAGAATAGTGTCTCTGACAGGTGCTGCCACCATGCAGAATAGTGTTTCTGACAAGTGCTGCCACCACACAGAATAGTGTCTCTGACAAGTGCTGCCACCATACAGAATAGTGTGTCTGACAGGTGCAGCCACCATGCAGAATAGTGTTTCTGGCATAGCCCATCATGAATCACCACTTGCATCACAGTCTACTTAGACTGGCTGTGCCACGGGTGCACTCACTGCCTCTACCACTGATGAACACTCCCTTACCTGGGAAACATCGTTCTCCTCGGAGCTGACATCTCTGCCCAGAGTAGCCCTTAGGACAAGTACACTTGTAGCCATGTAGAGTGTAGGCTGCCTGGCATACTCCACCATTCATGCAGGGATTTCCTTGGCACACGGGGTAATCCCCTACACCCACCTTCTCTATGGCGGCACCCCCCAAATCAAGCTCCTGGCCACGGATCTCAAAACGGCTGATGCCACCTGGTGGTGCAGAAACAAAATATTACACGATAAAAATTATCTGTAAGTTCATGATGTGGCAAAACATATATTACAAAAGTAAAGATCTATGTTTATGTACATTGTCACAACCTAAGCCTAAGTTACCTCTCCTTGCGATATTTTCAGCTGTACATAATTACATCTCTGTAACTGAATGTTTCAAAGCAGGTGTTGGTTGATCGCTGATCGTCTGTGCAGGTAATCACATTACTTTATTGTCCGTATACAGCACAAGTAACTTACCAAATTCAGCGACATATGTAAATATGTACAACAATAATACCTGTCCCCTGTCTGTCTTGTCAGTGATTTTGCCCTCTTCTATTTGGTTTTGTGTTTAGTGCTGTCCAGAGTTACTTGTCCTGTTCTGTCAGCAGGGTATACATGGGGCTTTGCCCTCTTTCCCAATTGCACTTAATTATTGCTTTTCTATCATCTTTGTAAATTTTACAAACAAAATATGTTTACACCAAATTAGCTCTCGTCCAAACTAACCTGAGTCAACAGCTTTCGTTGGTGTGGATAGGATGCTTGGTGCCCAAACCCCACAAAGGAAAGTTCTTGACCTTTGCATAGTATCTTGACAGGTCTCATCCACAGTTCTCATTCAAACTGTTTTTTACATCTGTTCAAGTTAGTCACCTTTGATGCAGACGACCTTTAACCACCAGCTGGTTGTGGTCAATTTAAAGGTCACAGGTTAAACCCCATTCCATTATGGCATAGATACAGGTGTATTCTGCATTCCTGACAGACACTTATACGTACATGGCATCACACAGCTACATATTACTACTAGCTTTATTCATTTGTTTCCCTTTTTGGTCAATTCTAAAAGAAACATGTTGTAGGCAACAAGGGGTCAACAGGCCTTCCTTCAAATGACCATCTACCTAAAAAGACCACCTTTATCACATCCCTTCTGCTATATTTCCACCTTATTTGACCTCCATTGACATGTCACGGTTTGAATAACCACTTTTTGACCTGCCCAAGGGGTGCTGACTCTCAAATGCTGGACTACTGTGAATATAATACCCAAAAGTTCCAAGTTTTTATCTCCCAAATTCAGGAGATGTTCCTGGTTTGTCAGTAGGAATTCAGAAGATTGGGCAGATGCCGGTGGAAAGCTCGGGAGGGGGGGCGGGGATGGGGGGGGGGGGGCTTACCCTCCCCCCCCCCCATACAAGACATTTTTGTAAAATATACAGTTAAAATGTAGCCCATATAGTATTGGCCTCTCAAGTGGCCGAAGGCTGCGAGGCCTTCGGCCACACGAGAGACCAATGTTATATGGGTATGTTAAAAGGTTCTTTCTAGTGGTTTAAAATTTGAAAAATCAGCTGTAAGAAAGGGAGTAGGAAAATAAACACTGTCACAACACAAAGTAACAATTTATGCAAAATGTCAATTTTTTGCGATGAAAAAAATGATAATTCAGAAGGTTTTTTTTCAAGATTTGGGAGATTGGGAGACTTTAAAGAAATGAGTTATTTTCAGGAAATATCCTGAAAATGCAGGAGTTTTGGAACCTCTGTAATATGTTAAAAACCTTACCAACAAATCCAGAAGAGAATCCTGCTTGCTTGGAGATAGCACCATAGTCGGGGACACCACCCACATACATCTTATCAATGAGGTCCAGTCCTTCAAACTTGCCAGGTGCAGTACCCCTGAACTCTCGGCCCTTGATATACAAACTCCCTACCAACACAAAGAACAAGCAGGCGTCATTATGCCATAACACACACAAAAAACAACACTCATTACTTTTATCTACATTTGCCCCTTAATATTTCTGCTCGATTACACAAAATTTAGTATATATTAGAATTAAGAGAAATGACCAGAAATTGATTTGCCCAGCACGTTCAAGTGTTGAGTTCCACAAAAAAAAATTAGAAGTGATTACGGCATTTGGTTCTGTGATTGGTTATTGATTTATGGCATTTGGGTCACTCTGTAATTGGTTATTGGAAAGTGGCTCGGACACATGTGTTATGGTCTGATAACACACCAGGTTCTCTCCTATACTTGCAATGCTAAAAGGTAAATAGTCTGATAACACACCAGGTTATCTCCTATACTTGCAATTGCTCAAAGGTAAATGGTCTGATAACACACCAGGTTATCTCCTACACTTGCAATGCTAAAAGGTAAATAATAAATTGTAATTTAACCCTCTGGGTGCTGACTGGCAGGAATATGCTTGGTACCAACACTTGGTCTGTTATTCTGATAATGTCCTAAATTTAATTACTGTGGGCACCAGCTGATGGAAGAAGAAGAAATATCAGTAGATCCTGGATTCTGAATCAACAAGGTTACTTGTGGCCAATGAATTTGTAAATCAACAATCTACTGAGAGAAGTCCTTTGTCTAACTTAACATCAGATATATTATTATATTTGTATCTTATATATCATTATTTTGATGGCAACTAGAAGTGAGTTTTTCGTGTGAAAAACATTACGTATTCCCCAAACACGAGATCATTGATCTTTGGTGACTCAACTAATAAATGTTGGAAAGGGTTTAGTGATGGAAGTGTAGAATATTCAGCTAGGGTACATCAGGTCATCTCCTCTTACAAGGCACCTCTCACTTCCTCTAAAAGGGCCAAATACTAGCCACTATATATGAAAATTGCGGAGTGTGCAGAAAATTGCAACAAGCAATTGACCTTGACATTTGACCTCAAGGTTATATATTATTTTACAGGAAATTTACCAGACCCATAGAGAAACTGTACCAAATTAGGAGGCAATACATGTAGGTCAAGAGGCAACAGAAATATAAGGAAAATTAAAATACAATCAGAGATCGCTGGATCTATGTCCCCCTCGCCTCATTTATAACCATGCTCATCACAGGTCTCATTTTGCAATGACTGTATTCAATAAATCAAGGTGACCCAGCTACTTGACCTAGTGACCCATTTTTATTTCATGACACACCTTTAGGTCAAGATATAACTATGTGTGTGTGTGAAGTTTCATTGAACTAAATAGTAAAGGACTTACAGCCCAGACATAATTTTATAAAGATATGTCACTGTGACCTTAATACTGGCCGTAGTGACCTACTTTTCTTACATGACACACAATTATGCCCAGATGCACTGTGTGTAAAGTCTGATCAATCTGAGTAAAAGGACAAGTGAATTATAGCCCTGGCATGAAAGCTTCTATTGCAGTTTTATATAAAGGCCTGGACATGACCCAGATACTTGACCTAGTGACCTAATTTTGATCCTTTACACACATAATTTGAGTCAAGATTTATGTGTGTATGATGTTTAATGAAGCTAGTTTAATGAGGAACAAAATTACAGTCAGGCTAGGATTCACTTAAACCCCTAAAGCAAGAGAGTTGTAGACTGGTGCCACTTCCACCACTATAGCATATGAGTAGACTGGTGTTACTAAAACCCCTATAGCATGAGAATACAATGGTGTCACTTACACCTCTGAAGGATGAGAGTACAATGGTGTGACTTACATCCTGATAGCATGAGAACAGACTGGTGTCACTGAAACCCCTATGGCATGAAAGTAGACTTGTGTTGCTTAAACACTCATATAACATGAGATTAGACAGGTGTCACTTACACCCCTACAGCAAAAGAGTAGACCGGTGTCATTTGCACCCCGTAGCATGAGAGTAGACTGGTGTCACTGAGACCCCTACAGTACGAAAGTAGACAGATGTCACTAAACCCATATAGCATGAAAGTAGACTGGTGTCACCATATAAACACCTCTGAATGTATGAAAGTAGACTGGTGTCACTTAAATCCCTAAGGCATGAAAGTAGACTGGCGTCACTAACACCCCTAAGGCTTCAGAGTTGACTGGTGTCACTTGCACCCATGAAGCATGAGAGTACTGTGGTGTCACTTAAACCACTATAGCAAGACAGTAGACTGGCGTCACTGAAACCCCTATAGCATCAGGGTAAACTGGTGTCACTTACAATGCTATAGTAAGAGAGTAGACTGGTGTCACTGAAACCCCTATAGCATGGGAGTAGACTGGTGTCTCTTACACCCCTATAGCATGAGAGTAGACTAGTGAGACTTACACCCCAAGAGCATAAGAGTAGACTGGTGTCACTTACGCCCCCATGACATGAGAGTAGACCGGTGTCACTTACACTTCTTTAGCATGAGAGTACTCTGGTGTCACTTAAACCACTATAGCAAGACAGTAGACTGGTGTCACTGAAACCCCTATAGCATCAGAGTAAACTGGTGTCACTTACACCCCTATAGCATCAGAGTAGACCAGTGGGACTTACACCCTTACAGCATAAGAGTAGACTGGTGTCAATTATGCCCCCATGCCATGAGAGTAGACTGATGTCACTTGCATTCATGTAGCATGAGAGTGGACTGGCATCACTTACTCCCCTATAGCATGAGGGTCATGAAATTGTGTACAACTTGATAAAGGAAGGACCTGATGGACCACTTCAACTTTTCACCTTTAATTTAGTCAGCTGAGAAAACAAAAAAGACAAAACAAAACGAAAACAAACAAAAAAAAACAAAAAAAAACAACCTCCTCCAAAACACCCCAACTACCTAAAAAAAATAAAAAAACGAACAAAAACCAGGTAAATCAGTTGGCCTATGTATGTTATTACTTGCATATTTAAACCTACACAGGGCAGCTTTACTTACAAGTCCCAATTCTGGAAGCATTTTGGCATCAATGATATATACATGTTTAGAGATAATATGGCCACTAAAATATTAAATTTCGTTTAAATCATGCTTGCATAAATCGAAAGGTTAAATAAGAACAAAAAATAACATATGTCAAATGGACACTTCTATATACATGTGTACCTTGCTCCCTGCCTCGACACTTCTACATACCTTGCTTCCGGTCTCTCTTTAGGCGAACGGTATTCCACTTGTTGAGTGCTACATCACGACTTCGTATGATGGCAGGACCAGATCCCACGTCAAACCTGAACTCTGCTGCCCCTTGCCTCATGCCAAATGCCACAAAGTCACCTGCCCCATTGTCCATCTGTCCATTGTACAGGATCAACCCTGTATGGAACACACAGACACTCTTAAAAAATAGAAACATTTGAAGGAACTATGGATTGCTTCCTAAAAAATGTCTCAAATGATGATACTTTCAATGCATAAACATAGGGACTGCATTTTAGCATGCATTGTGGTGTAGAGAAGAAAAAGGGCTTCTGTGTTTGACAACTTGCTACTTTGTGTCATCTGTACATACATTGTGTCACATGTATAGGTTAATTGTGTCAGCTGTACATGTACATTGTGACACCTGTATATGTACATTGTGACACCTGCACAGATACATAGTATCAGCTGTACATGTAGTATAATGTACACTGTGTCACTGTACATGTAGTATAATGTACACTGTGTCACTGTACATGTAGTATAATGTACACTGTGTCACTGTACATGTACATAGTGTAACCTGTACAGGCACATTCTGACCACTGTAATAATCATAATGCACATTGTGATACCTGCACATGTACAAGTGCTGTGTCATCTGTGCACACCTGTACAGGTCCACTGAGTCAGCTATCCGTGATATCTGAATATTTGCTGAACACTGACTGAATTTTGCTGAATTATGCCTGAATTTGACTGTTCAAAGCACAAAAAGTTGGCTGAATCTGGTCTGAAGGTTTATGGGGGCTTTCTGAATATGGCTGAATTCCAGCTGGATTACTTCAGCAACATTCAGATTGGCTGAATCTGGTCTGAATCACTTTGGCAATATTCACATGTATCTGAATTTTGTCTGAATCACTTCAGCAATATTCAGATATATCTGAATCTGGTCTGAATCACTTCAGCAATATTGAAATCTTTCTGAATTTTGTCTGAATCACTTCAGCAAGGTTCAGATATTTTTTAATTTTGTCTGAATCTATTCAGCAATATTTAGTTTTTTAAATTTTGTCTGAATCAATTCGGCAATATTCAGAGGTATCGGAGTTTTGCCTGAATCACATCAGCAATATGCAGACCATTCTGAATTTTGTCTGAATCACTTCAGATCTTTGTGAATTTTGTTTGAATCACTTCAGATCTTTGTGAATTTCATCTGACTCACTTCTGCAATATTCATATCACCTGAATCTTATCTGAATCACTTCAGGAAAAGTTTATAATTTGTAAAACGGAATAAACGTGGGATTGTTTAAAACCTTCTAATGAATGTTATAAAGTTATATTCAAATCAAAATGTTCTTTAAAATAATTCCTTTACACTGAAAGCAACTGTATACTATTTACTAAGTTGTATAATTTTATAAAACCATTATCATAATGACAAATGTTAGTTTCATAGACCATATAATCTTCCAAATTTGGGACAATAATTTAATTTTCTATGCTTTATAGATTAACAGGAGCATCTGTCCAAGATAGTTCCACTTGCAAGTCCTGGGATTCTAGCTGAAGTTACTTGAATACTGACTGAAGCTTTCTGAATTCTGGCTGAAGTTGCCTGAATTATAGCTGAATCTGTATGAATTTGGTTGAAGCTGTCAGAAAAATGGCTGAAACTATATGAATAATGCTGAATCCTGCCTGAAACTATCTGAATACGAGCTGAAGTTTACTGAAATCTGGCTGTACTTTCTTCAGAGTTTTGGCCGAATCTTGACTGACTTCTGGTTGAAGCACTCTGAATTCTTGCTGAAACGGACTGAAAAGTAGCTGGAAAGACCAAAGTTCAGACAATATTCAGATAAGGATGTTACAGACAGAATTCAGATTTGATTCAGACAAATTCAGCCAGAAATTTTCCATAAGGGTTGCATATACGTTGTGTCAGCTGTCCATGTAAGTTGTGTCAGCTGTACATGTACATTGTGTCAGCTGTACATGAACATTGTGTCAGCTGTACATGAACATTGTGTCAGCTGTACATGTACATTGTGTCAGCTGTACCTGTACATTGTTGTATTTGTGTCTTTTTGTCCAGAACCAGTTCCTATAGTCATTACCCTACTCCGCAGTCCAAACTCTTTACTCTCCATAAGCTAACCTGTCCCTGTCTAACTCATCTGTATACATATGGAAGTGCTATTGCCCATATGCACACGTTCCTCTGTAAAATTTTGACATAGGCTGTATTCGCCCAAATAAATTGTGTCAGCTGTACATGTACGTTGTGTCATCTGTACATGTATGGAGTGTCAGCTGTACATGTACATTGCGTAAGTGTACATGTACGGAGTGTCAGCGGTACATGTACATTGTCAGCTGTACATGTACGGAGTGTCAGCTGTACATGTACATTGTGTCAGCTGTACAAGTACATTGTGTCAGCTGTACATGTACATTGTGTCAGCTGTACATGTACGGAGTGTCAGCTGTACATGTACGGAGTGTCAGCTGTACATGTACAGAGTGTCAGCTGTACATGTACATTGTGTCAGCTGTACATGTACGGAGTGTCAGCTGTACATGTACGGAGTGTCAGCTGTACATGTACGGAGTGTCAGCTGTATGTGTACATTGTGCCACCTGCACATACACATGTACATTGTGTCACCTGCATGTACATTGTAGCACCTACATACACATACATTGTACCACCTACATACACATACATGTACCACCTAGATATATGTACATTGTACCAGCTATATACATTTACAGTGTATCACCTGCATACAAGTACACTGTACCACCAACATACATGAACATTGTGCCACCTAAAAACATGTACATTGTACCACCAACATACATCTATAGTGTACCATGTATATGCATTTACACTGTACCACCTATATACATGTACAAGTTTATTGCGTCCACTGCGTGGATGTATGATTACCAGGTGGCAGAACCTACCATCATTAGCCTCTGGAATGAAGGACAGCTCAATGTCAAACTCAAGGTAGGCATCATTCAGGGTGGGGTAACTGATGTGGGATGCTGGATCTTGTTGAAAGTAGGGAACCAGTGCTGGAAAAAAAGAAGGGTTTCATTCACAAATTTACACAAACTCAAGGAGTCACAAGATCCAGTCCAACAGTTTGAAACTTCAAGCATGAATGAAAATCTAGACACTCAATATGTCTGTTCTTCATTTTCTTAACTTTACACCTTTACCGTTTGAAACCTAATGCTGATTTGTAAAGTAGCATAACAGCTATTCAACATTCAATCAGGAACTTTACCCCATTTAACATCGAATCAGGCACTTTAAACCCATTTAACGGCACGTAAAAGCACATCAGGTGTATTGTTTTTATTCAGTGAATCTGCAACTGTGACAAATTACTGGTTGTATGTGTGGTAATATGTCAAGGTGAATACACATCTGTTGAACATCAAACTCTGATATGTTTAATAGATTATGACATCTAAAACATGTCAAACATAGTGTCAGAACATGTCATTTCTGATGTGAATAGCATGTCAGTCTGTGGCATCTGAACCATGTTATATGATGACTTAGAGTCCCCACTCCTGCATGTCCCAAGTCTTTTTATGACATCCACAATTCATCATATAGAGACGTCATAATCGTCATTTTATCACCTCATTTAAGTTTGCAAATTCAACCAGTGATGGCTGGTACCATGATGTCACTGCCTGATGTGTATGCCACGTCATTTAGCCCACTTTTGCCTGCTGGGTTGCCTGGTACCTGTACAATTTAACACTAAGATAAAATAGTAAGTAACAGATATGCAGCAAAGAACTTACTTCCCAAGCTCAGTCTGACAATGGCCTCTGCCACTCCGTATCTATTTCTGGCAGTACAGATGTACTCCCCGATATCCTCTGGTGCCAGTGACTGGATCGTCAGCTTCCCATTACCTACTGTGTGACCCCTATAAAATGACAATTGTAGCCATCATAGTATCCCAGCAACAATCCGACGTTTCTGTGATCTAGAGAAAATGGTGAGTCTTTAACTTTATTTTGTCATAAAGACAAACTGTCCCTCAAGTTTACATGTCCATGAAAACTGAACCCCACTCATGAGCATAACTATGATAGCTGTAAATGCTGAACAAAATGTGTATCTTTAACTCTTCAAAAGCCAAATTTTGGACTGAGTCAACAGCTTTTCTTGGCGCGTATTAGGCGCAATGCACATGATGCACCCAATGCATGCCAAGAAAAGCTGTTGACTTGGGATGTTTTCTCTGGAACTAGAGGCACGCCGGTACTTGAATGACAGGTCTTTTTATGAGAAATACAAATCTGATATCCTAATGATTATTCCGACTAGTTTGACTTTAGTAGATGACTTTAGATGTTATTGGCACTGAATGAGTTAATGTATGTGCGTAATACCAGAGGGACCACTGATGTCACTGCTGCACACATCCAATATGGTAGCAGTGATGGCCACACCCACTTCAAATACCAGTAAAATAGTCTCCCAGTTACCTATGACACATGAAATGACAATGCTGTACTGCTACTTAAACATAATACTAAGGTGAACAATGTGATTTCTATTTCATGTCAATACATATTGCATCCCCCACCATAGGGCAATTGAATTGGTATGTCTTCCAGTGCAGGGAATCAGGACTGATTAAGTACAAGTAAGCGTCATGAGGAGAGTCAATGGTGTGAGTCACAGTCAGCTGATTGTGGTAGGCTGCACACCATTGGCTAGGTCAAATTGACAGACAGGGCAACAATGTAATTTTACGTCTGAGAAGACAAAGATACAAAGTGTTTTCAACACTGTTACAATATCATGCTTGGTTCCTTGCTTTGATTTTGACATATTATTGATACTTATTTTCAGTATAACTGATGAGGAGGTAAAGATCTGAAAAGATGGGTATGCTTCACAAAGGCAGAAGTTTTGACAACAACACAAGGTTGATGATTCCCCCAAACAGGACGTCTTAGACTCCTTTACTAACTATAATAGATCCGACTTCCAGCACAAGTATCGTAGCTCAGGAAATGTTCAATATATCAAAGTGTGGATTTACGTGTACTGGCTTCATAGAAATCATGCCCAGATACCTAGTTTGGTATCTTTAGGTTTAGTAATTTCAGAAATGTGGTCCACAAAAGCCTTTTTCACAACAGATTAGGGGTGAAACGGTTCATCAATGTGAATGGGCTTATGATCCATGATGTGGTACAGCAGAAAGGAATTCAATATGATATGTTACAAATTTTTTACCCCTACTTTTAACTCTTCGAGTGCCAGTCACTTCTTTATGCCATGCTAAGCATTTGAGTCTTGTCAAACTGACCATTTCTGGTCCCCCAGTGCCAGTTGCATCATTTGTCATGCTCGATGCATCCTGAAATTGCACATTTTAATTCTGCAGAAATTTGTTTGATATGACTGTTACCACGTGATTGATTTCCCTAAGCATCAAATCTGATTATTTTGCCTATTTTACAAGTTATTTACAATTAGCGGTTAGTTTTATTGAAGGCAAAACTAATAAGTTGAAAAAAAAATGCTTCCAATGTGCAAATGGAGTCTGGCCCCGGGCAAATGACATTGCCTTCATCTGTACCAAATGTACAGTGTATATCCCCTTCCGCACTGTATGTGTTGCAATCATAACAGAAAGCTACAGAAGAACTATCTGAGTCCTACAGTACAGCTCTCACAAAATGGACCAAATCGCTAGGTTGTCGAACATGCTGGCGCGCAAACAGAAAAAGAGCTAGCCTTGTGTAGCACGCTCAAATAAGATGCTCGCACCATGCGAATGCATGCTCGTCCCTCATCGCATTTGGCTAGAAATGCGTCCCAGGCTACGTGCCAACAGACGAGCATTGTGTGAATTGCAAGCAAACATCCTGCAACAGGCAACCACATCATGCGACATGTCCAGTGCTTTACACTTGTAGTCACCTTACGCATTTGACAAATTGGGTTGTCCTTCATAGTTCGCATTTTAAATTTGCATAAATGATAAAAGTAAAATCCTCACATTGCAAAGTCATAAAAAGGCATACAACGAAATTTGTCCCACTCAGAACTAGAAAAACACCTAATATATCTTAAGTTCCATTCTTTAATGTGTATAAATTTACATATACTTGAGTGTGCCTGTCTTGCACACGCAGAAAAAAGTGTGAATGTCAACAGTTAATTTCCCGGCAAAAGATTTCCAAGATTTACGGCATGTCATCTTGTTTACCACCGAAGCAAGATGGGGCGTGTCCATGAGGACATGAAATGGAAAACTGTTCGGGAAAAGCAGGATGGACACAGTTTTAGTCAAATTTGTAAGGCATTGATAAACAGCACCATGTTACTGTTGGACTAGCTACATTGAAAAGAGTGGTGAAATATCATTGAGAAACAGGAAGAATTCCTACCAGTGTAACAACTCATTGCCGGGCATGACAGAGAGTGACAGAACAGCATCCAAAATTGATTGATGTTCTTATGACTTTTAATCAGAAGAAAACAGCTCGTGACATGCAAAAACTTTTACAAGATTTGGTTGGTTTGTCCCTCTCCATATTGCACATAAAATGGTTAAGATGAGGCCTTGGTTGGAGCAGGGGAGGAATACAAATCATTGTCTGTTGTAGCCCTGACACTGCCGGTTCCCTCGTGATCCTCCACGACGCTTTTTGTGGGTTGAGGTCAACATCTACGATTGGTTGAAAGCAACCACTTGTCGTACAGGTTCTCCTCATAACAAGAATGACTGACAGGCAATGCTTGCATTGTACGCATGGGTTGAAAAGTTGATTCAACCTCGCCAGACAGGCATTGAGCATCGTGCGATAGGCTCAATGCATTTTGTAGCACACTATTAACCCGATGCGAGAAATATGAGCACTAAGAACGCATGCTCAAAAAGGCAGGCACGCATGTTTGACCAAACCGGTAGCAAGCATATCTCGCTGGCGGCATGCAAGATGGGTGGCACAGTGCTCAAGCATGAGTAAAACTGTGCGAGTTTGGGTGGTCCATGATGCAAGAGCTGTACTGTAATCCTATAAAAAATATCAAAGTTTTCATACTTAAACAGCACCAAATGAGCCAGAAATCCCGCTTTTATTGTGCCCAGCATCTATGTTTTCACCAATGCCCTGTGGTTGACACCTGGGATGGTCTGAGCAATCTCCATGTTCCTATTGGTCCACGTGACTGATCTTCAGCATTAATTATTCAACTACGTCACATGATGATCTGACACAGCCAACAGAAATGATCATTTGAATGATATTTCTAACCTTTGAGACAGCAATGTTTGGCATAAATTTACCACATAGCAGACACACATTAGCCAATAATAAAGCATTTTACTGATGTAGACAAAGTTCTGAACTTTCCAAACATGCTACATGCCTACCGGAAGTGATCCAGTCCTATGGATGGCAGAAAGAAGCGTTCTTTTACCGCTGCTTTTACCTAGTTTTGCCAATTATCAACCGTGACCGTGAGAACCCTTGGGACAGTGCCACAGTGAACATTCCATGTTTACATGTATTTTTAATCATTGACAATTATTCAAGACCAGTATTGCCAAAACACCAGACTTTAGATCAGGGAGATGGAAAGTAAAATTCCAGGGGATTGATAAATTAAAATGAAATCAAGAAGGATTATATAGCTGAAATCCAGAGAGGTGGCTAACAACAACAGCAACATTATGTCAGTCTTGAACTAAGACTGACATAATGTCACTGTTGTCACAGTGACAACATCACATTTGTACAATTATTTATGATTGATTGAATACCCAGTTATTAAAAAGTTACAATGAAAGAAAGATTCTTTGTTGATATATGTTTATTTCATTTCCAGCACAGATGGGATTGCAATTCTTTAAAGCTTTGATATCATTGATATACCTTACTTTGAGACAAAATATAGCATTAAAATACTGTGATACATGTCAGATCGGGAAGTGTGTATCATGATACTTATTGTATCATGACTTAAGCATATTGTTTCACCCCTACAACAGATCAAAGGTCAAGGTCACACTGACTGCCTCCGTAAACTCAACTGCAACCTTAGCCATATGGAGTATCATCATGAGCAATGTGAAAATGACAGTTAAAATACCAGTGGGAGATGCACTATGTACACATGGTACATGTATTGCCCAATAGTTCTTGAGGTGTCGTAACATCCAAACCTGCAAAAGATGCCTTGTGAACGTGAACATTAAGTGAAGGAAATCAACACACTGCCTCACATTAGGCCTTGATGGCAAAGATAAGGGAGTTGACAAGTTCTCTGCTGTAAACCACATTCACAAAATTTATACTGTGACCTTGAAATGTAGGTCGAGATTAGCTTGTGGCTCAAACAGTTCTAAAGTTGTAAACCAGAAACAAAATTATTTTATTTGTTCAGTTTCCTTTGAAATGAGGTCAAGGTTCTCCAAATACATGTACAATCCCAACTTAGGTGTGATACAAGCCATGAAACAAGTGCAATCGGGGGGTGAGCAGTGACTGAAATAATTTTTGAGGTAACATTTGAACCAAGGGACATTTGGAGATGGATGACAGTGATTAATAACAATAGGCATTGCCTGTTGCGGACATTTCCACAACAGGCCAATGCATTGCTTTGATCATATCTCATTCAGCAGTTGGAAAACACAGATAGTCCTGACACATAATATTTACCATGTGAATCTCTTTATATACACAGACGGCAAAGGGCTAGTCACCCTAAGTGTATATACATGTACAGCCACCATGACCAGTGTACATTACAGCCACAACATCCACTGAACATGTACAGCCACCAAGTCCAATGTAAATGTACAGCCACCACGTGCACTGTACATAAACCCCGGGGGGGGGTACTTCCTATACCTTGCTATACGGGTAGGCGCCACGGAAAAGACCCCCTATTTTCGGTACTTGTCGCTCTCTAAGACCCCCCTTTTTCCTGCTTGTAGCTCTAAAAGACCCCCCTTTTTCGCTTGTCTCACCCAAAGACCCCTGTGTTTTTCAATTCCTGTCTCCAAATTGCCCCAAAATACACCAAATTTTATGTAAAATTTCATTTTTTTTTCAATACAAGCTCCAAAAGACCCCCCATTTTCACATTGGTTCCGCTCCCGTTGGGTCTGGGTTTTGTACCCTCGGTGGAGCCTACCCACCAAAAATTCCGGGGAGTACCCCCCCCCCCGGGACATAAACAGCCACCACGTTCACTGTGCATGTGCAGACACCATGTCTAGCGGTCCACCTCCAACAGGGCCACACAAAATGCAGCCCTAAGTGGCCTTTTAAGAAGCTGAGGACAAAATATAGGAATGTCATAGCTAGTGTATAGAAATGGTGGTCTTTTAACAGAGGCGGTCTCTGGTGAGAGGGGCCAAACAAGAGTGGGCCACTATAGGTCTTGGACCAGTAACCTAGGCCTAATGCATTTACATGTTAAAATAGCGACATTTGCTGGCTTATTTCTCCTATTTGAAACGTAAAACTGCAACTTCCTTGGCATTCTGCTTCAAGTTTATACCGGTAGCAGCAAGTTAAAACCAAGAAAATGGGGGGTCAAGTGATTAGATTTTTTTTTACAGGTGCATTTGTGTACCTTACCTTCGTGATTGACCGTTCCACTCCAAATATGTCTCCAAAATACACAAAGTTATCACATGATTTAAAATATTTCTAGAGTAGCAGTGCCTTTGTAAAACTCACAGTTGATAAGTATTTTACTATCCAAAATGATTGTGGGACTTAATTTGGGATGCTCTGCTCCTGTGATATTAACATCCAATAGACACAGCAACAGTATTCAGTACTCGATCAAAAGTTGTGGATCAGTTGACCCGACCTTGAGGGGTTACTGGTCCAAGACCTGTACAATGTGTACACCTACCTGGGCAGTCTGCCTCCCCTCTTCCTCCAGGTTATATCAGGCTGTGGGGACCCGCTGGCCTGGCAGGTCAACACCACCTTGCTACCTAGAGAGGCTGTGCGAGACTGGGTCCTGGACAGGAAGTCTGGAGGTCCTGCAACAGGGTACAACATTCTGTGTCACAAACTCTATCTATCTAACTCAGCACCATGTATCTAAGTCAGAGGTATACTCTATCATCGTGTGTCTAAGACAGAGGTATACTCTATCATCATGTGTCTAAGTCAGAGGTATACTCTATCATCATGTGTCTAAGTCAGAGGTATACTCTATCATCATGTGTCTAAGTCAGAGGTATACTCTATCACCATGTGTCTAAGTCAGAGGAATACTCTATCACCATGTGACTAAGTCAGAGGAATACTCTATCACCATGTATGTAAGTCAGAAGTATACTTTATCACCATGTCTAAGTCAGAGGTATACTCCATCACCATGTATTTTCCTATATACTGAGTCAGAGGTATAATTTCATGAAGAAGTCAGTTCATTTGTTCCTACAAGTACTCTACAGACTGGGACAAATCTTTGTAAATTACTTCACATATACCTGGTCTTCCACAGAAGCGAACATTTCCGTTAGTCATGTCACCTCCAGTAAATGGTTGTCTTTAAGGCCACTAAGGGCAGTGTATATCATATTGGTACACTACTGCAGCGCTTGAAATGTTAAACATACAAAAATGTTTTACAGTCATTACATTTCACTTACATGCACATTCATGTCCCCAGTCAGCAGTGTAGCACTGAACAGGATTGTGATATGTTGACTTTCACCCTCTTGAACTATCCTGGTATTAATTTAAGGGGCTTACATGGCCAGTGAGGGGTTTCTTTCCGTACCTTGACCCAGGTGGCAGCACAACAGCCATGCAGAAGGGTGTTGTGAGAGCAGTCAGGTCAGGGTACAGCAACAAACCCCAGGTTGAAGGCTTTTATCACTTTACTGTTATGATCAATTAGGGATGGTGCAACATTTTCATCATTTTTTTAAATTAGTACTCACAGTACACAAGGGGAAAGTGGGTTTAATAGGTCTGTACACTTTTACAGAAAATGGAAAATGATGGTCAACTTTTGGCCCATATTGTGCAATTTTGATATGATTTTTTTTTTTTTTTGAGAATCATGATTTTTAAAGTACTATGAGGGGGGAGGGGGGTCAAAAAATTAACTAGCACCCTAAGTGCTAATTCAAAAATGATGACAATGTTGAACCAACCCTTACTGAAAAAAAAGCCTATCTGATACAATTAAATGGGAACAGCCCCATCTGCTGGTGATCTGGGACTTGGGTACTGTAAGTACTTCCAGCAGATCATAACATAACTACGACCTCTCATTCTGCATTCCTGTTCAATGGTCATTCCTTAGTTAAGGGGTAACTTCACAACAGAATTAGGAACCAAACACCAAACAACAGCTTCCACTTACCTTGAACCATCAGAACCACCACTGTATCAGCTTACCATGAGCCGATCATAACATAACTACGACCTCTCATTCTGCCAACCAGACCTCCGTACCATTGACTTACCTTGAACCAACCAGACCACTATAACATTCCCTTACCTTGAACCAACCAAGTTTCCAGAGCAGTGGCTATGAATACGTATATGTGAATAATTTTATTATATCATCCAATACAAAATGAACATTGCAATGGTACATATGCAATTACAACTCTACAGTGAAAACTATTCTGAATATAACTCTTAACATAAAGCCCATATCTTGAACCACAAGGACATACAGCACTTACCTTGACCCTCCAGGACCACCATATAAGTATGCGTACATGCAGCATTGCCTCACACATACCTTCAACCTCAAGGACCACTTTAGCATAGCTGGTCCCAGCGACATTGGAGGCGACACACCGGTATGTGCCTGCATCATTGGCCGCCACGCTGGGTATAATAAGAAGGGTGTCCTGAACCTGAGCATTAGCCGGCAAACGGCCATTGAGTTTTACCCACTGCACCACTGGTCTTGGTGACCCTAAAACACAGTTCAAAAATGTACCAAGATCAATTGCTCAAAGAAACATAATTAACCTGCATACAGGAACTGGAAACTAAATTTATCGTTCACTTTAATATACTTGTATGTATGCTATTACTATAGTGATGTACACCCATACTGGACAAGTTACTTTTTACATAAATGTCTTCTAATTTTGGTAACTGGCTTTGTTCTGTATCATTTTTTCAAAATGTTGAACTTCTAAACCCATTACAAATCAAAAAAAAAAAAAATGTGGAAAAATAGTAAAATTTATGACAGTGATCAATGGGCCATGCTGGCTTCATCTCTCCCGAAAGAAATGCATCAACTATATTTCAAAAATTGACTCATCGAAAGATAGAGGGCATCAAAATGAACAGATAATCATTTTGGCATTATTAAACATCAAAACACATTGCAGCTTGCAAGTTCGTCACTTTGTACAAAACTGGAAACAATGAAAATTGAAAATAATCCAGGACATGTTTTACTGGTCACTTGCATAAATTGACAAAAATGTTCGTGGTTCCTAAAATATTTTTGTGATATATCCAACATTTGCTTAACATAACTATTTTTCATGTTTAAGAAATTTAACAAAATTCTGTTTATTTCTGGGAGAGTAGTTATGTTGTTTATTTATTTATTTTTTTGTTGAAAGTAATAGCTTTTCAATATTCTTGTGGTCATGGCAATATATGCAATATTGTACCGTATTCATCTTAATAAGTGCACAGTGCGCATTGAAAAAATTTCATCCACAAAAGCTGAAACAAATTGTAGATTCTTAATGTGATAATAAATTTTACCACTTGCTTAAAACTATGGAATATTTTGGGGGTCCTTTCTTTGAAAAAAAATGGGGGGGATGCTTATTAGGGAGTGCGCGCTTAATAAGATGAATATGGTATGTCTGCTTTGAGTGACATTTTCATTGATTTGAAACAAACATACCAAAACATATATATATTATGTTATAAATCATCACTAAGAAAAAAATCCCTCATAAATTGGCCAAGCAGATACTTTTCTGCCCATAGCATATCCATGACGCAAATACATTTTTTATTTCTTTTTTTTTCTCAAAAATAAAGTATTTAACAGCCTAAATGCAGACACAAGCATGTCAGTCTCACCTGTCACCTCACAGTTGATCTCCACTCGGTCACCCACCGACACCTTTTGATGCTGTTCTTTGATTTCCTCGGTGCCCCCAGCTGCCAAACAGATAGTGAGCAATGAAGCGCAGAACAGCACATGCAAGCTTAGAGGGGGAACAGGCTAGCAGAACAAGTGAAAGTGAAACTACAGCAACTTTTCTGGAACTAGTCACACTAATATATGTACGGTAAAAGGCAATGGACAGGATTCAAAGCAGGTTATAATTTAATTTATAAACAAATGACAGGTCACCAGAAGAATTCAACTTTTAAATTGTTGATGTATAATTTAATGTAGATTGTGGTGTGCTTTAACAACAGAAATCCACATATATTTCAAAGCACGTTAAAACTTCCAGAAAAATAACCAGCCCTATTAAATTAGTAAATAAGTTATAGTTTGAGTCCAAATTTTTAATTTTGTTGTGATGTTTTCATTTATTTCTATCGACTTCAGTTACTGTCCATTTGTAGGCTTGACTTTTAGGACTAACAGACTGACAATGCTATTTATAGCTAGCATGCAGCACTTAATTAAACATCCACTGGACAAAAAGCTTGCACTATCCCCTCTGTATCTTTCAAAGGTCACAAACATTTACTGCCATTATTTTATCAGTTAAGTACCTTTACATATTCACATATAATGGAGCACAGTGATCTGCGCCAGGCTGATTGAAATGTGATCACAAGTACGAAACTGCAAATACGTGGTCCTTGAAGTTGGTGATCTTTTGTCAAGTTTATCAAGGCGGGTCTCCACAAGTTTGTTATCTATTCATCGCATGCAAGTTTTGGCTGAGATTGTAGCAGAAACAGCCTAATGGAGTAGCCAGGAACATCTCCTCACTGCACATATCTAACGACAGTAGTAACGTGGCAGGGCACAACCTGCAATTTGTCTAATTCCATTTTCTCAGATGAGCATCATTATTTGTCAGAATCTTTGAAATAAATTAGAAGATTTTGTTCGCTCCCAGGGATCATGTACAAATAAAACCATTCCAAAATTCCGAGAAACCATCGGACAGGAGGGCGGCCGCTGAGGGAGGCCAAGCGCCAAATCGGAGAGTCACCAAAGTTTTGGAAACACGCTATTGAGCGCCGTCTCGAGCGTCAAGAGCGGTAAAAGTCACATCAAGCGAGTGTGAAAATAACGCAGATAATGACGAAATTTCGCCTATCGCATGTACATAGGTTTTCAAGATTTTACAAAGCTACAATAATTCTGTTGTGGAGTGTTCTCAGTGCTAAACTGTTTCCCTGTTTGCGTCATTTTACCATAGCGATGTTTTGCAGTCCTGATGAAACTTCGTACCTTGGTTTGAGTAGAGGTGTCAGTTGGGCATAAACGGTTGACAAAATGCTGCATTTTTCAGTCCATACCACGATAATGCCTTATAAAGATATCAACTTTACTAGTTGAGATGTAGAATGTAACTTTTGTGGCATGTTTTGAATACTTTGCTGACTGAAAAACGACAAAACAATGCCAAAAATGTGGCACAATTGCACTCATTTGACTCCGCCGTAGCCTGTTGTCTCAGATGAACGCATGCCATGCATGTTCCCATCTTTAAGCCCTAGATTTCCGCTAATCAGTTAGATGATTTCCTATTGGCTACAAGTTACTGCAATGCGGTTAATTTATTCTAGAAAGGTCATATTTCAAAGCTGTCAGTTGCTGTTTTAGACACCTCTTTCTATTGGCTTACGATGATGTAATGCAGATCATCATCTGACTCTTTGAATAATTGGCCTGACATCTGATCATATGGGCCAATAAAAAAAGCGGCTTCCCACTTCCGGTTTACATTATAATATTACAAATACTACTGCCGCCCAGATCCGCAATGGGAAGCATGACGACTGTCTGTGCAAAAGGACAGCAAAACTGGTCATTTCTGTGCAACTACAACTTGAAATTGTGACGTTTTTTTTTTTTTTTTTTTAATCCAGTAAATATAGCTGTATCATCCAGAAAAGGTGGCAGATACAGACTGGGTGATAATCCTTGTTTGATAAAATAAACGTTGAAAATAAAATTACAGCTATAATTACTGCATAAAAGTAAAACCAGCCGCGTTGGAGGAGACTCGTCAGCAGACTGGTCTCGTTCCCGCGGTGGATCACTCCTCGTGCACTCGGAGTGATCCGCCACGGGAACGAGGCCAGTCTGCTGACTCGTCTCCTCCACTTGGCTGGTTTTACTATTTTATCAGAGTGAGATGCAGAAAGGTCCTATAAAAGGATTTGAAATGGTGACGAAAGCTATGGAATGAAACTACCAGCAGGTTGGGTGCTGATGACAGTAAAACCATGTTTATCATCAGTTGACGTGCACAGAGACAGTGGAATATTTGTCTTTCCCAAATATTCAATTTTTGACACCACGAAGCTTACTGCTAATTGCAAATAACTGGTTAATTATGCTTGGCAATGAAATTTGAAGCACAGGAAGCCCATTATACATAGCAACATTCATTCCCCCAAAGGACTGGAACAAAATGAGGTGTCCTCATTCTGCCTGTCTGGGGATGTACGGACCGCGTGTATGTAGGCTGTAGGCTGTAGCGGCGATCAGCGATAGGGGGCCTAATGATCACTGCTTTTAGTTTGATCAATTGATGGTCGCGATTACAGCACTTCAAAGTTAAAGGGTTTTAACCTGTTTGTGAATGTCCATGTGTTCATATAGGCATTGCCTGCTCCCCAATTTTTTTTTCTTTCAAGAAATGAAATAAGTTTAAACCAACATCCACAATAATTCATATAAGTATATAGTGCTGTACGTAAGGACAAGAAGAATGGCGAGCAATAACACTATGATTTGATATCTAAATTCCAGGAAATAGGTGATTTTGGACTAAGGAGGGGGGAGGGGGTATATTTTATTCCAATGGATAATTGGAGTTTTGGAATGGTTTCAATTGTACATGATCCCTTAAGTTGTAACATGTGTCCATACAAACGAAAATCTGAGCATGTTGCCCATTACATTCAAGCCAGACACCATTGTTCTACCAATCACATTCAAGAAAGACACGATTGTGCTACCTATCACATGCAAGAAAGACACCATCAAATACTATGTGCTACTGATGAAAAGGTAAAATATAAAAAAACTAGTTATGGCTTTTAAATTTTGAATGTGTGATGACTTTAAAAACATATTCACTGTCTATCTTTGGCTGTGTTGTAATGTTTTTATTTATTAATGCATGCTGCTTACACTGGTGAATTCCTCAAAAGTGTTATATTGAAGTCATTATCTTAAAATGTGCCCCAAAACTTTAACTAGTGACCACATCATGGAGCAGAAAGCTGATGGAGACAAAACTGTTCTTTGGACTTTGTTTACATTGTCATTAAGTTTTGAGGGCAGTGAACACATTAAAGCCAGTGTGTCTGAGTGAGAGAACAAAGTGAATCACAGCTCTGAAGACCTGAAAACATACTATGCAGATTTGAACAATACTGGAATATATGGCCCCAGATGGCAGGACTTGAGGGTCATCATTTGCATAAATTTTCCATTTGCATAATAAAAGCTTGAAAGAGATTTATTGACACACAAATGAACAAACCTTATGCAAACAACACCATTAAACACTGTCCTCTGGCTCAAAAAGGGGGTGTGTTTGATTATCTAACAAAAACCTACATCAAACTTAATCTGAAATGTAAACTGTTTAATCTGAAATCTAAAAGCAAGTATCAAAGTGCAGATAAATATTCTACTAAAAGCTGATTAAAGCAATAGAATACTTCTAACCTTGTAAACTTCATAAAAAGTAGTAGATGTACCAACCATTTAGAAAATCTATTTTCTTAAGCATATACTATTCAAAAGGTTAAAATCTATCCCACAATTGTATTTTTAGGCAATGTTACAGTTTAAACTATAGCCTTATATTTCATGTTTATAAATCCCACTTACAAGGCAACAAACTACATATTTTCTAGAACAACAAACATTAAAAGTAAAACAAAAACTATAATTGAAATAATGTTAACATGAAGAGTTATATTTAAGTCAATAAATAAGACAGATCAGCTATTTAAGGCATATGCACATGTATGTCTCCATCATACATGACTTGGTCACTAACTTGATGAATATAGATTCACCAAAACCTAGCAATATTTGTGAAAACAAAGACGGTAAATGTAGGAGTGAAGCTTAATTAAAGACAGTCCTTGTAACCCCTGGTGTTACATACAGTGGGATAAAGTGTAAATTGATTGGTATTTTTTCCTTTAAAAGTGTACACTGACTGAAGGAGGAAGTATGCTTTAATATTCTCCATGTATGGAAGCTACCATTATAGGGTGGATGGCAGCAAAAGCTTAGCACGCTATGCCTAGCAAAGCATTCAAATTACCTCCCAAAATACATTGTGTGCCAACATTTCAACTCCAGAGGCTTTCTTGAATTGGACAGGAATTGCACATATATTTCATTGGCAGTCATGCCTATTGAAACAAGACAACTAAGTAATACAAAATCTAGTAGGAGGGGAAAAAATCTTGCCAAAGTTCAGTGTAATGCAAATGGAGTGATTCAGTCACAACTCGATTTGGTGACCAACGAAGAGTGTACAGAGACACCTGGTGGCATTTCTAGAATTGCTTCTAGGCTACTTGAGTTTTTTTATGCATCTGATGGTATTTCTGGTAGTACTCATGGGTTTCTATTACCCCTTTCAGTAAACTAATCTCAGGCTACATGTGACTATATTCTGTGCTTTATAAGAATTTCCAGTAGAATGTATAGCTTCAAGTAACTACTTGCAGGATACTGTCAGTTTGCAGAAATACATGGTGCCATATTTTCTATCGCAATATCATAATCTTGAACATACAGCTGACAGCGTTATCACACCACCTATCTAAGAACAGCTACAGAAACATTTAATGACCAGTGGCCATATTCACAAAGAATTTTAATCTGATTACAAATCTGGGATAAAGTTAAAATCAAAATTTTTTTTATTGCACATTCCTTAATCCTAGTGTGAACCCATGGCTATGGCTATTGTACAAAACACATGATTAACATTTCAGGATTATGGTTTGATCTCTATTTGATCCAGATTTTCATCCAGCTTAAAAGAAAGTACTGGATTAAATTAAGATTAATTTAATAAAATGAAAATGTTTAAAACAGTTAATATTGTAGCCCAGAACACAGGTTGTTTATTTTCATTCATATTTTACAACAAGGCTCAAGTAGTTCAGGTTAACAGATGCATCAATTAAAT
>OZ026626.1:12755964-12806964 GCA_964020975.1 Hermodice carunculata | reverse complement strand
TTTAGGAACAGAGTCATGATCAGATCAAATTCTTTGCGAATATAAACAGCCACAAATTCTCATTAATCTGAAAAGCAAATACCTTAAATATCAATCTCCTACAAACAAATAAAGATACACAAACATCACATTCAAAATTGACAAATGGGCTCATACAGGGATGTCTGTCTGTAAAGCAGATGCATAAGACAGAGACATGACAGTCAGGCAGAGCAGACTTCATTCATATCTGCTAAGCACACAGGTATGGCAATGTTCGTGTAGTAGGCCATAGTTCACATTATGAAGTCATCTGCCTTATCGACTTTTTCTTCACAACAAGATTTCTTTTCTTTTTTCCTTGGTAGTTCTCCTTTTGAAAACAAGTATTAACTTTTCTTCGAAACAAGAAAGTTAAAGACTCCAACTTTGTTGATAAATAATATTCCAGAGCATCAAATCAAAATGCTTAAAGGCACATGCCCTCTTCAGATGCACATTTTGTGGTTTGTTACTGAACCAGAACTTAATTCTGTCTGTGTAAATGAGGAACAATTCACAGCTGGAGACACACATACTGTTCTGCAAAGTTAACAATGTGCTAATATCAAAATCTGGAAAGTAAACAAAATGTTGGCATCAGTAAAAATATATTTGTATTACATTTATATACAATGTATATATGTGACATGAAATTGGACATGCAATGGTCAATAGTCATGCATCTGGGTCTTTAAGGTTGTGCCCTGTATTTGTATATATATTATCCAATTCCAGAGTAAAGTACAATTATACTATTTCCTTAAAATCTAAGAAATTGCTTTCCACCTATTTTTTGCATGAAAATTATTTTCTTCAGTGACATTTCACTAACAGGTAAACAAAAGGGTATACATGTATGCTATACATTATTTAGTTTTGAGTAATTTACAGCTATATATATATATATATATGTATATATATATATATATATATATATATATATATATATATATATATATATATATATATATATATATATATAATTTATGCTGATTCTAGCATTTCATGACATACAATAAACTGATGACATTGTAGTAATGCCTGGTCCTCGTGTAATATTTCAAGATAGGTCTGTTCGGATTGCATTTTAGAAAGGAGTTTTATGTGTTGCAGTGAATAAAATTGGCATTTATGCATACTCATTTGATAGTGTGTGGGGAATAATGGTCGTTTTGATCATTTGATAGAGGTACCTGCCTTTCTTTCATTCTTAATTTAATCTCTATAACAATCCTTATGTACCTGAACAGCACTATAAATGAGTTAATACTTCAGGTATTTTGTAAAGGCACTTAGTGATTAAAGTGTGGCATTTTATGGAAGGAATGTGGCCTTTTATAAAGTACATGTGGCCTTTCATAAAGTACATGTGGCCTTTCATAAAGTACATGTGGCCTCTCATAAAGTACATGTGGCCTTTTATAAAGTACATGTGGCCTTTCATAAAGTACATGTGGCCTTTCATAAAGTACATGTGGCCTTTTATAAAGTACATGTGGCCTTTTATAAAGTACATGTGGCCTTTCATAAAGTACATATGGCCTTTCATAAAGTACTTGTGGCCTTTCATAAAGTACATGTGGCCTTTTATAAAGTATATGTGGCCTTTCATAAAGTACATGTGGCCTTTCATAAAGTACTTGTGGCCTTTCATAAAGTACATGTGGCCTTACATATGGAAGGCATGTGGCCTTTCATAAAGTACATGTGGCCTTTTATAGAGGACTTACTGAACTTCATAAAGTGTGTGTGACATTTTGTAAAGGACATAATATTATGGTATTTAACAAAATACATGTGGCACTTTATAAAGTACAAAACATTATTTCACAAAAGGCACACAGCACTGCATAAAGTACATGTGGCGTTTTATAAAGATGCCTTACCAATGGCATTTTATAAAACTACCTTAAACAGTTTTCTGTGTATGCATAATATATTTAATTTACACACAAAACACCACATGCATAGTTCATCTTATAAAAAGAACATTACATGCCATTTTTATAAAATGTTGAATTATCTGGGGCCTTGTGCCTGGAATTTAATAAGATCTGCCATACAGATCATGATTACATGCTTTTGTGGAATTGTATGAGAGTAAGAGTGTGTAAAGTTCCCATTCACATGCCGGATAATTTCATGCTCATAATTTGGCAGGCTACATGCCAAAGTGACATTGTACACAGTGTTGTTATTACACGTGTCATTCCACAAGTTCTTCCTTCCAGCAGCTTTAAAGACACTATACTTCACAAAAGTTGCATTTTATATTTGAGTCAAGATTTTTTGTAACAAATTATAACCCGGGTCTGCTGAAACACATTAGAAGTCACAATAATTCAAACAAATGTGATTAAACATATGTCAGACTCTGTATCTATTCTTTTCATATGGCTTCATTTGTTATTGGTAAAAGTGCAACATTCTGCAGCAAAATGTGTCACTTTGTATCACATGTATGTCCTTAACTCATGTATGACATTTAAGCGTGGTGCTTCTATATACTCAGCCTTGAAGAATCTAACACAACATTGCATATGGTCGCAACAAGTAGTAAAGCTGTAAAAAGCACAAAATACATGTATATATAATTTATCAACAAGAGCCAGTTGCCATGGTTACAGCCAAGCTAACATAGAATATGAAAATAATAACAAATCTATCATAATAAAGCATTGAAAGCCAGCAAAAATAGGGTATATTTATTTAATTATTTATTTTCTTTATTTTTTGTAACAAATCAGAGAAGGTTATAACTGGTTTGAAGTCTCCTAGTGCTATAGTCATTACTAAAGTCCTGTTTCTCTGCAGTATGATCCAGGTTCAAAATCCTTGTATGAAGACCTTGTCATTTGTGCATCAAAAATACCAGCATTTCACTTTTATGCACCCCCTCCATTTTTCTGGCAAAAAAGTTTTGAATTATTTGAAGATTGGAGCTCACTAAGATTAAATTTCCTGAACCTCCTGGATATTAGAAGAAATAATATGGTAGGATATCTTGGTATAAAACATTTTTTCACCCAAAATAACATTAGCATGTATACCTTTCCTCTATGCTTCACAAAATTTACATTCACAAACTATCATTTTCAATTTCTGAGTTTTCGGTTGAATGCACTGAAGTTAAATGCTAAAGTACTGGTGAACTACCTGCTTTTATGACAACTGTGTGCATCTAGTTATTATATATTGATTTACAGGATACGTACCGAACTGAAGTGTTAGCTGAGGTGTTACAATGTGACGAGGTGTTACAATGTGACGAGGTGTTACAATGTAACGACGTGTTACAATGTAACCAGGTGTTACAATGTAACCAGGTGTTACAATGTGCTGAGGTGTTACAATGTAACGAAGTGTTACAATGTGACAGGGTGTTATAATGTGCTGACATGTTACAATGTGACAGTTTTGAACTCGTGAATGTGAACTGTCCCCTATATAATATACAATGTTAATGTATTTTACCATGAGTGAAATTTTGGGTACATTCCTGAAGATATCCATTTGGGATTACATGCATGACTCGAGAATTGTGTTATGATATGAAGTCAACAGAAGGTCAACTTAGGATCAAGATAAAACTATTACAGAAAGTATCTCGTTTTGGAGCCGATTTTGGAAATAAAATGGCTGGAATATAAATGCTCATACAGTCCATAAAATTGGACTTAAAAGCTGCTTATGTTCAAAAGACAAACAGTGGGGGCAGGTTCCACTGCATATACAGTACATGGAAGAAACACTCCACTGACATAAAATGGGAAAAATTAATCAGTTCAAATACACTGCTGGTAAAACCTCATCATCACAGGCACACTCTGGTCATCCACATTAGTATATAGCTTACTGGCTCTGTCAGTCACCATTAAATTTTAACCAAAATAAAAACTTTTTAGGGTTTTATTCAGAAAGTGCTTCCTTGCCATTTTAATAGTACTTTAAAATATTTTAATGTTTCTCAAAACAAGAACATTATGTCAATATTTTAATTTTAGAGAAGTTACTAGTTTCTCACAAAATAATTGATTGGGAGATATCTATGTATATAATATTCAACCTAAAAGTGATCATAATGTATGTATGTATAGATATATATGTATATACATATGTTGGGTATGTATGTATGTGTTAATTTAACGTTTTGATTATCAATATCATCATAGTACATCCATATATATATACATTGTATTCACTCATGCATACAACTCTGTGACCCCACAAACACAACATTTTTCATCGGACCATTTATCCTGGGAAAACATCGCACTATCCCAGACTACAGTATTACCTGCTATTTATGACCACCCTTAATCCTAGACAAAGGTGGTCACATATCATAGGTGATCTCTCATTGCACGTAACCTAACAAAGAATGAATGAATCTGGGTCTTGAAAAAGTGGCCTTCAAATTATGGTCTGACATGAGAGGTGGTCTTTACAGCAGAGGCCACTGTATATTCATCATTGCTCCTTGAAGTACAGAGTCTGATGCTTTAAGGTCATTAAGGACATAAATAAACAGGTACATGTACTAAACTTCAACAACACACGCAAAAAGGTCAGTGACTGCTCTTGTAATCAAACATGCAATGACAACCCCCATGACAATGCTTATCCACGTTCACCCAGTACAACACAGAGATGACATACCAAAACCCACGATATCCACAATAAGAAGTGAAACAACTTACTGTGCTGACCACATACCTGTTGTCTACAAGCTGCAACTGTGGAATGACACGTCTGGCCACTCTGCTGAAAACATGCACACTGGAACAAACTGTATGACCACCGTACGACAGACTTAACCAGTTTGACCCAACACCCGAGGAAAACACCAGAGTAACACAACTCTCCGTGTTAGACAAGATAAAGGGAAACCCAAGTGTCTTGAAAGACCAGCTGTTGGTGAGATCAAACTATGGTTTCCCAGGGTAGACAGTCTCTCCCAGGAGTTATATATAGCATGGACAGTACTAAGCATAGTATGTAAGACAGGTGGTCTCTCTAGACAGTGTTCACATGTGCAGACACAGTTACTGGTTTCTTACATTTCAACATCTTGATGCTCATGCACCCTCATTGGGTCAAGAATTACTATGCTACATTTATTCCTATTGGCTGAATATGTCATTCTTGACATTTCAGAGCCCATAAGATTAAAAACCGCAACATGAAATATACAACGTTTGTATGAAATGCTAATCATGCAGTTAGATATTAAAAAAAACAGTAAAACCTCTCTCACCGAACACCTCCGTATTACGAACATCTCTCTTTACTGAACGTCATTTCTCGGTCCAAAGCTATATTTTCAATGTAAGGAAACCTCACTATACTGAACACTTGTTTGCCGGTCTCTAGGAGTGTTTGGTATAGGGAGGTTTTACTGCCCTGGCTCAAATGTGTCAATGCACATAAAATGAAATAAAGCAAAATTATACTGTTGGTCAAAACAAAGCAGGTGGACTCATCAAACTTAATATAAAAATGGAATTAAGTGGCACCAAAGAAAGTGTAACCAAGATGCAAGACAGAAAACTGACATAACAAGAGGACAGGAATACAAGGGGGAAGGAATGGTAGTCAGGATACAAGTGGACACACAAGACAAGAAAAAGCAGGAAGGATACTATCAGCTACTCCTTGAAGGAGCAGGTTCCAAAACCCTCAGCTGGGGTCATCCCGAGTCTGAGTCTGAGTCTGAGTCTGAGTCTGAGTCTGAGTCTGAGTCTGAGTCTGAGTCTGAGTCTGAGTCTGAGTCTGAGTCTGAGTCTGAGTCTGAGTCTGAGTCTGAGTCTGAGTCTGAGTCTGAGTCTGAGTCTGAGTCTGAGTCTGAGTCTGAGTCTGAGTCTGAGTCTGAGTCTGAGTCTGAGTCTGAGTCTGAGTCTGAGTCTGAGTCTGAGTCTGAGTCTGAGTCTGAGTCTGAGTCTGAGTCTGAGTCTGAGTCTGAGTCTGAGTCTGAGTCTGAGTCTGAGTCTGAGTCTGAGTCTGAGTCTGAGAAATATACACTAGTGGATGTACCTTCTGAGGCTCAGGTGATGATTTTATCATGTACGAAGAAACTATGAGTTGATGTGTGACCAATGTTGTTGATTTCTTCAATAGAAAGGGAGGCAAATCATTTCCGTCCTGCCACAGATGCCATGATGTTATCTGCAGAGTGTACAGACACTCTGAGCTACCTCATGGTACATGCACCAGGGGTCATAAGCTTGTCCGCAGGAGGAATATGGCCCAAGCTGGGAATACCAACTGCTACCTGGCATGTGCCACACCCCTCAACCAATAATGTTGCTCGGGAGTTTCTTAGTATGGAATAAAAAGGGAAATATGTGCCAAGGAATAGGAGTAAGAATACAAATGAATGCGCGAGGTAAGGAACAACAGCCAGAATACAGAGAGGTATTTGTACAGTGCAAGCAAAGAACAGGAGCCAGGACTCACAGGGATGTATGAAGTGGCCTCTGAAGAATGGACAAGGAGTAGTAACCAGTATATAAAGGCATTCATATGAAAGACACAAGTGCAACCAGTGTACATGAGACTAGGAATATGGACTAGGATAGAACAGGATACACAAGACAATGAATGAAATCCAGGATACACAGGGATACACAAGACAATGAATGGGGCCAGGATACACAGGGATACACAAGACAATGAATGGGGCCAAGATACACAGGGATACACAAGACAATGAATGGGGGCCAGGATACACAGGGTTACACCAGATGATGAATGGGGGCCAGGATACACAGGGATACACAAGACAATGGATAGGAGCCAGGATACACAGGGATACACAAGACAATGAATGGGGGCCAGGATACACAGGGATACACAAAACAATGAATAGGGCCAAGATACACAGGGATACACAAGACAATGAATGGAAGCCATGATACACAGGGATACACAAGACAATGAATGGGAGCCAGGATACACAGGGATACACAAGACAATGAATGGAAGCCAGGATACACAGGGATAGACAAGACAAGGAGTAGAAACAAGAATGCAAAAAGGAAAGTATGACAAGTTGTCACAGCAAAGATCACTAAGTAAATCACTTGAACTGAAGATGACACCCAGAAGAATTGCTGTTTCATGTTACTTCAGCTCTATCGAAATGGAAATATCTACCAGTTCCCAGTTACATAAGTACAGATTTTAAAGGCAAGACCCAAGTCAACAGACATCATCATGAAGGCAATTAATACATACAGAGCATTGATGGGTGTGATCATAAATGAGCCCGATAAGAACACTTGACTCTGGGTTAGTGCTTGAGGTTGGAAAGCCCAAAACTATTTATAAATGATATTATTTCTTGATCTTGGCAAGGACCTTATACCTCAGAGTGAGTTAACGTCAGTAAAAGAAATAATGTCAAACATCCCAACTAATAGAACAAACACAAGTAACAAGTATGGTCTACACACCAAACACCAAACACCCAACACCACAGTGCAGAAATAGGAATATGTGAGATCCAAACAATCAACACCAATAAAACTGTAACACCAAGTAGTTCAGATACCAAATGAAAATCCCACCAAATACACAGACCATAAGGTTAACGATACCAATACCACACACCCTTTAACTCATTCCACCCTGATGACGCTTTTTCCCGCTAATATCTAAATGTCGTCTGCTAATTGTATTTTACTAATTTAGGGATTATTTTTCAATATTTTGAATGAAACTTGCATGGAAGATCATTCCAAATTATATGCCCATAGTCAACAGCTTTCCTTGGCGCGCTCTGGGCGCATTGCGCCCAGAGCGCGCCAAGGAAAGCTGTTGACTCAGTCTTCTATCAGGGTGGAATGAGTTAAGGTTATGACACCTGTACAAAACACCATAAGGTTATGACACCAATTAAAACACACTATAAGGTTATGACACCCATACAAAACACATGAAAAAGGTTATGACATAGGTACAAAATACACTAAAAGGTTATGACACCAGTACACAATGCCATAAGATTATGACATCAGTACAAAACACTCATAATGTTATGACGTCAGTACAAAAACACAATCTGGTTGTGATACATGTACCAAACACCATAAGGTTATTACACCCACCCATAACAAAATTCAACACATGGGTACAAGTTACTATCTACCTTATTTGACAGGAAATAGCAAAAAGATACATTGTAATACATTAAAGTCACTATATTGCTTGTAGCAGACTTATACTTGCAACAGTAATACATATGGGTCATGATGTATTTTGCTTGGACAGGAAAACCAACATGTATACAAAACACAAACACACTGGACACTCACATATGAGTGCAAACTAGACACTCACATATGAGTGCACACTGGACCCCACATATGAGTGCACACTGGATACTCACATATGAGGGCAACCTGGATTACTGTATTCCATTCAAAATATTTATATTGTAAGTCACATAACTTTAATCACAATGGTTTAAAAGGAACATGCAAAAAATACATCAAATGGAATTTGGTTTACAATTTGACAACTGATCAATCATTAACTTTGGGAAATCGGTCCAGATTTTCAAGTTGAACAATTCATCCGCAGAAGACATGGATGACTGGACACTTGATAATCAGACCCCATGGCAATCATGGTCATTGGGCCTCATGTTTAACTCAGTCCATACTATGGTCACAGGCCTTGGTCAGTGGTTCTGGCACTGCCTGGCAAGTCATGCAGCATGACTTGCCAGGCAGTGCCAAAACCATTGACTTGAGACCATAGGCATGTTGGTACTTGAAAGAAAGCTCTTTTCATGAAGAATTTAAATATGCAATTTACGTCTCAGAAAGAATTTAAATATGCAATTGACGTCTCAAATCTACGTAAATACACAGAAAAATCAGGGACTGGTATGGAATGAGTTAACTGTGTCCTCTGTGCCTTGACAAGTAACGAAAGCATATCACAAGATTGTTGTATGCAATTGCTGTGCAGTGTCAAGTCAATAAAAAGCAACAAAAATGGGACTTTTTATTGCCCATGATTTGCTTGGACAGGTTGTATTTTCATTCATTTTAGTGAAAATTGCACATCTTTTTAAACGTTTAAACAAATTTACTGTATTTGCTCTGTTCTACTTTGGATTTTTTAGCAAGTGATTACACAATTTTGTGTTCAGCTGCACACATTTTACTTTCAAGTGAATGATTCTCATTGAAACTGATAAACTTGGATGCTAATATCTACCAGTTTTACTATTTGCGTTTCACAATGTGTCTAATAGTTGGTTAAAACAAATTTTTGATAATTGTTCCTGTAACAGATGTTTCTGAAATATTCAAAGTTGATGACACAGGATGGCATATATTTTGAAAATTTAACATTGGAAGCAGACAAAAGCCAAATCCTCTCCAGCTGTACATTGAGAGATTAATCCAATAGTTTTGAGATAAACTAAAACTTCATGAAGTCATTAGTGCTATAGCGTGAGGGCACAATTGCCCCTCCCATTATAAAGGACTGGTCTGCACAGAGCAGTCTCAAGTCTGCCTGAATTTATCTGCACTGGTGATGGACAACTAGACTTCCAGGAGAATCAACCTTTTATATTCTCCCTTTGGGTCCAATCACAGGAATAATGGACATTAACAACAAGAGGGCTGTCTGAACAGCCCACCCTCAGCTGTCTGCGACACTTTTAACCCCAAATAAGTCACTCTACTTCATGGGTACCCAGAACCATTTCTGTGCATTTTCAAACCCTTTCGTCAAGTGGCTATGCAGAAGAAAGTTTCAAAGATTTTTTTCCAGACAATAAATTTTTTTTTCAAAATCCAAAAATCACTAGCACATAACCACTTGTATGAATTTTAAAGAGACTCCACCAAGTTTCAAGTCAATCTGGTTGAGGATTTGGAGAAGTAAAAATGGGGATTTCACCTGGCATCCCCACTGACCCACATAGTAATCAACAGGACACATGGACCAACAAGTACCTCAACTGAAAAATTGGTTAAAAATGAGGGATCCAGAGCATCGCCACGTAGTTAACAACATGGATGACCTTTCCACAAGATACATATCTACATTTCAGCACATTCTGAGTGACGCTTTTGGAGAAGGCAAAAATAGCTTTAACACCCAACCCCCTAATGAAAAAATCACAATGCCACCTGCTGAAGAAATTAAGGTCTAGGGGTCCCTAGAAATATACCTATATAGTAGTGATGAAGTGGGACCCTTCTACAAGCTACATTTCTACCAAGTTCCAGCACAATCTGAGTGATGGCTTCAAAGAAGACAAAAATACCTGTGACACCAAAAAAAAAAAAAAAAAAACACACATAAAAAATACAAAAATAAAAATAAAAAAAAGAAGAAATATTCAAAGTGCAATCTGTTGAACAAGTTTAGGTACATGGGTGCCTATAGTGTGCCTATTCAATTTCAAAGTAATTGGCTGAGGGGTTTGGGAGATGAAGATTTTTTAAGATTTTGCCAAAACATGACTCCACATGTGATAGACTTTTGTCCGTATAATATTACCTGTAATGGTATATTGATATGTGCACAAGCTGCAATGACCATTAAAAAAAAATCATTTCCTGATATGTATTCCCTCCATGATCTGGAGAAACTAGGTCAAGGTCACCCATATCATGCAATATTGAATTTCCATGTATGAAACACATTTGCGGTTCATTTGGTATTGCTTTCTTACTTCCCCAAATGTAGAATTCAGCATCCTTTATGACCTTGAAAATTAGGTCAAGGCCCTTCAAAATTTGACTACAGATCCAATCTAAAAATCAATGGAGTGTGTCCATTTGAACAAATCTGGTAGAGACCCACCCAAGGTACATTGCTACCAAGTTTGAAGTCAATTTGGAAAATGGTTTGAGAGAAGTCAAAATTGTGAATTAACATTAGAATGCCCATTGACTTACACAGTAATCAATAGGAAAGGTACATTTACCGGTAAGTACTTGAATTGAAAAAAATCATTAAAAATCAGCAATCCACAGCATTAATGCCTAGTGTAAAATTTTGTTTGACCTTTCCACTGGGAACATATCTGCAGCTTAATCTAAGTGACGGTTCCGGAGAAAAAGTCAAAAATAGCAAGAGAACACAAAAATTATACAAAATTAGAAGAAAATGCAGTGCCACCTGGTGAACAAATAAAGAAACAGAAGTCCCTAGGAGTGTTCCTGTGTAATATCAAAGCAATTGGGTGAGCGTTTTAGGAGATTTGTCAAGATTTGTTAAGATTTGCAAAAAAAAAAAAAAAAAAATTACTGCGCCATGACCATTTGAACAAAGCTGAAAAACCCACCCAAGGTGCATTGCCACCAAGTTTGAAGTCAATCTGGATGACAGTTTCGGAGAAGTCAAAAATGTGAATTAGTATTAGAATGCCAATTGACTTATATAGTAATCAACAGGAAAGCTGCACTTACCAATAAGTACCCAAATTGAACAAATTTAAAAAATCAGGAATCCAAAGCAGTGCCAACCGGTTTTGGAGAAGATGAAAATTTGAATTGTGGATGGACAATGGACCGTCCTATAAGCTCAGCTGACTGAAAAGTCAGCTGAGCGAAAAACTCTTTCAAAACTAGCATCTTCAAAATTTTTACATCTTGGCCCATGTATTATTTAATACATAGGTGGTGCCACCAATTTTTGAACTTGGTCTAGATTTTTATACACTTGAAAACTGTTGACTGTATCATGTCTGCACGCAAAAGTTTATCCATAGACAAAGACATGGGTGATGGCAGACGCTGTGTGACTTATGGTCAGCAGAGCTGAAAAATTGATCAGAGTTGTGGATGAACCCCTTCTCAACAACACGCACCAAGTCAAGAGCTTTCCTGGGGGTAGGGTGGGCAATGAGTGTCCAACTTACCCCCATGAAAGCTTTTGGTTCAGTCTCAATTCAGGGGAGAAAGGGTCAATGGTTGTGCATTAAAAACAAAAAATAAACACGTAAGATGATAACGGAGTTGAGCTTTATTCAGACAAAATGGTCCACATTGACGTTACATACAATATATTGATTAAGGGTCAAAAAGTGATGAGAATAAAATTCAACCCTGTTTCATACCCTAACTGGTGTCTGGCATGTCTCCAAGGAGTACTTTGCCCTTGAGTATTAGCAATGGTTACATGTCTCACTGGTAATGTCTTTGCCCTGGGAAATGTCTGTTGGTGAAACCATAGGGACCATTCACAAATGCCCGAATTAAGCTCTTTGCTTGTACAATGTACCTAAATACCACGACAATGAATGAACTTGCCATGATTGTTAGGCCTAGCATTGGCCGTCAGTGTTCAGTTGCTTCAAAAACTGGTGCAGACATCCCAACACATTTATGGCAAACTGACATTTCTTTGATCTGGACCTAAAATTCATGTTCTGCTGACTCTCTGGCACATTGGCCTTGTATGAATCAATCCTTCCATCTTCAACACAGTGTATAAGGCCATTAAGAGATATGTCAAAATTATTCTTTCGAAGAATTGATGCAAACAGTTCTAACAACAAATAAGGAGACGTTCTTGGGGTCATGTTCCCCTCTACATTCTTCCACTGTTCTACTTTACAGCTAAACTGTGTTAATTTGGCTTTACATATATTTTAAACTAGGGAAAGTAAAAAAACAACAACAACAAAAAAAAACCATTAAAGGCACCTGAACAGATGATGTTCAGAACCATCTACACTGCTTTTGTGTGGTGTGTCAATTGACAAACTATGTACTTTGGTATAAGTAACATTTTGTGACAAACTACAATTAAAATCTTTCAATAAAATGAGGGAAACAAAACAAGAAACAAGCTTAAACATTTGCAAAGTAAGTATTTCTCTAGGCATTTGGCCAACAGAGATGCCTGATGGCCAGAAGCAACAATCAAGCAGACTGCATAGACAGGCATCTGAATGTGTCAACAAGGGCTACCACAGTCTTATCCCTCGAAGTCAAAACCCCCAAAATTAAAAAAAAAAAATGACTACATATTATACTGCTTTAGATTCAATCATTCACCATGTAAAGTACGTCACCACGTTATTTCAATCAAATGATCCACACCATTTCTTTGTGATGCACCAGAAATAAAATACAAAACACTAGGAAGAAGAAAACAACAGGGATGTTGCATTCTGGGCATTTTGCAATGACACTCCTCCACCCCACCCCAATCTGCACATAATGTCTCCAAAACTGTCAAACATAACTGGACCTGAACTTACGGATGTTACTGATCAAGCAGGCACAATACAGTATTGTATGACACCAGTCAGGGAAATGATGTTACGATCAACAGAATGTTTGCATATTGTAAAACCATTCTGCCCAAAGTGCATGACTTGCATAAAAAGAGAACCTGATATATATGCAAATATACATATATATATTACAAAGCATGTTATAATAAAACATTCTTTCAATCTCGTTATTTTTTGTCTTTGACATTATGTGCAGATGTAAATATATTCTGTTTCCACTCATATTTACATTAAAACTGCAAAATTTGTATTTTGACTGGATTGACATTCAAGCTATTGATTATTGGATTAATATCAACAGTTTTAATGCTCAAACTTAATTTTAGAAATTATGATCACGATCATGTTTCTTTATCAAATGGGTTCTGATGATTGTTTCATTCTTTCCAGAACTTGCACATACATGCCAAAAATTTGGCAAATGCCCACAAAAAATGACTAAGTACAACACATCACACCTTCACTTCTTTTAACCATGTTATCCAATCTTTATATTTGGCTTTTTTCAAAGGCCCAGTTGCAAATGCTTGAAATCTTCATAACTGATCAACTTCATACCACATGACAACCCACCCCTCATTTATATTACAGCATTAGTGCCACCTGGTGACTACCAGAGGTACTTCATTCAGTAGCTCTGCATTAATCTCTTTTTTTTTTTTCAATGCTTGGCATGTGGGATGAGTAACTGGCAGGCTTTAGTTCTCTCACCAAACAAATGATTTAGACAAGACTGTGTGCATCTGAACAATTGCATCATTATCTACAAAAGCTTATGCCTTTATTGCTTTAGGACTCGAATTTTCATTTGCCATATCCAGCAAGTGACATGATCTTGCTTGTCCAAGAATTATTTTAGTTGTCCCATGCAAATATGATTGTAGAGCACTGTTAGCCCAGAGTATTTGCCATTCTCATGCTGTGTGGGACATAAAATAACCAATGCATAACATTAACACTGCTACAGAACCAAAGAGGTTTTATAATAATAAGTGATCCCTGTGCTGAAATACCAGAACACATTTGTCATACATTCCTCTATATTTATTTCTAATTTGTTATAATCTGGTATGCATCTGCTGAGTAACCAGGAACAAACTTTTTTTATGAAAGTGTCAACTTTCCTGTATGTTTTAATACTTTATATTTTCCATTAAAGAAAAAAAGACCCTTGCTAACCGGTATGAAGACTCTGTCAGTTAAGGAGAGGCAAGGCTCGTGTATACCAGTCATTTAGCATTTATAAACTGCAAGTTGTATCCCAGTGTAAATTGCTGCAGTGGTTAGCACCATTAACAATGGACTGTTTTGTGATGAAACAAACTTATCAAGTTGACAGCATAAATATGATGTACATGAATTGTAGGTTAATATCAAATACAAGTCCCAAAAGTGGGCTTGGACATTCACAAACATGATTAAAATATATGTAGTTACAAGTTCAGTCGGGTGGTAAACAGAGCTCACCAATATTGTTATAATGTCTTCAAAAGTCCATCACTAGGACAAAGTGTTTTGTTACAATGTTTTCAAAAGTATATCATTGTGACAAAGAGTTTTATCTAAAATGAGTATTGTTCAAAGCAAGTGTTTAAAATGATAAAACTTCAGTACAAAAGGTCAACTTCACTTTCAACTACTTTTTGTACATTGCACTCTAAACACTTACTTAATTGGGATGATGTAAAACACCATGTGCACAAAGTTCTGTATTACAAAAGGCTCCTGCAAAGGATATATACCATAATTAATGTCAGAACAGATTATATGCAAGCTATGACAGTGTCAAGTCGTAGACTGCCTGTGTATATGACAATGTGATGTCACAGAATGCCTACTGTGATGCCCCAAAATGCTTACATGTATACGGGTGTGATGTCAGAGTTCTTACATGTTTACCACTGTGATGTCAGATTTCTTACATGTACACCAGTATGATGTCAGAGGTCTTACATGTATGACACTAGGATGGTGTCATCAAATACTGGCTGGACGGTAAGTATTGCCTGCATTCATTATAGACAAGACTGGTCAGTCAGGCCATTTGGTAGCACACAGTTGTAACTGTGAGGATGAGGACAATCTCATGAAAGACTAGATACTGTATAAAGGCAGTGTATCCTGTATAGACATTGTAGGTATTGGGTATTGTGCACAGACTGATACACTGTATCCTGTATATCAATACAGTGCATTATGTATATAGATACAGGGTATCCTGAAAAAAAGGAATACTGTATCATGTATACAGACAGATTTCATCTGTATAGATAAAATGTGTCATGTATATAGATACAGGGTACCCTGTATATAGTGTACATGTATCATATATATATATATATATATATAGATACACTGTACATGTTTCCTGTATGTAGATACAATGTATCATGTACCTACAAATAGACACAGTGTATCTTGTATAGAGGCACATTATAACCTTTTTATGGGCAGATGTGTATTTTTACATGGGCACCATGTATTCTGTATGTACATGTAGGCACTGTGTATCCTGTCCATAAATAAAGTCTATTCTGTATTAAGGCACTGTATACAGACATATTATATCCTGTATACAGATAGGGTTTCCCATATATCATACATGTATATCCTGTATACAGATAGGGTTTCCCATATATCATACATGTATATTTAAGGAAAGTATATCCAGTAGGCATCAGGTATCCAGCATACAGGCTCTACATATTCTGTTTCTAGGCACTGCGCTCATCGACATAGTCTAATATACTGTATATAGGCTGGGTAACCCATATACAGACACAGTATATCCTGTATATCCCAGACATACATGCAGTATATATCCTGTATATTCCATATATTGGCACAATACATCCTGTATATAGGCAGTGTATCCCCTATGTAGGCACAGTATATCCCCTAAGTAGGCAGTGTTTTGAGGCACAGTGCATCCTTCAAGGCTTGGATAAATAAATACATGTATAACAATATCAGAGTTTTCCATAAACCACTGCATGTTTCGTGTTTTTTTTTTTTTTTTTTTAAACCAATCTTGCCTGTTCATGCTCATATAAGGGAACAACACAATCTTTGCTGGCAGCCAATTAGGACATCCTAAATGTACATAAGTGTATGAGGCAAACTTCTGATACAAAGCGGCAGTATACCATAGCTGACAAGGGTGAATGTCAGGCTGGACTTTTCATACGACATCAACTCCTCCAGTGCCACACTTTGGACTGAGTCAACAGCTTTTCTTGGTACACTTTGGGCACATTGCACCCAAAGCTCACCGAGGAAATCTGTTGACCTGGACCATTCTACTCTCTGTAACTGTAGGCTTGCTGCTATTTGAATAAAAAGTCTTTTTACAAGGAGCATGAATCTAGCATCTGTATCATAATCCGGAGCTGTTTGTTTTTGGTAGTTTGACTTCAGTCTCACCTGGCACTGACAGAGTTAAGGTCAGCTTTGTATTTTCACACAACAATTAACATTTTCCTTGCACTGTTACATGACTTTTACATTCTACTTTTTTGTCAAAATTTTATTATCGTTGCTTGACACAACAATCTCCCATCAGTAATGCAAAATGTGGCAGAACTGTGCATGATAAACAATTGTCTTCATCATTACAAGCTTACACATGATACTGCAGCTCTGTTTGCTGTATACAATGGGCACCTTGAGTCAAACTGTCACCAACTCAACTGCTATAATCCACAAATTTGAAACCAAAAATAAACATCTGACCAACTGGACTGGTACACAGTACGAAACTGATAATAGGACTTTTCGCCACTGCTATTGACCACCACATTTAATATACCCTGATTATATATGTGTGGGCCCTGTTCACTGTTAAACTTCAACGCAGTCACATGGCCCTCACAGGAACAGCCCTGACAGGTAAAACATATATTCAATTTCAAACAGTATGCAAAATAGTGGATTTAAAAACACTTGATTGCTTAAATAAATATGTAAACAAAATAGTGTAAATTACAACAACAAATCAAAGTGATCCCAAATAAAAAATCCCTGTGTTCCCATAATTCTACCAGTCCAATCAGATATTTCAGCCATCACCCTTCTATAAAGACATTACATGATTTTTCTATTTGAATATGAAGATTATCCACTTGTCCATGATACATGCTCACAAATTTCTTCAAACATTTGGGTCTATTATCTGTTCAGAAAACTTAAGTATGTGTAACTCCCATAATTAATATCACTGTCTAGGCTGTAGGCCTGCATTGTCCTTAGTCACAAACACTGGTTATAAATGGGACATTTTTTTACACTCATGATATACCTTATTCTCCGTTTTTAGTGCTCTGGGCGCTTTGGAATTTTAATCGAGGTGTACTTCAATTGTAGACATAAATTTGGAACATTTTAGCTATATTAACAGGTAAATTACCATAGAATATATAGAATTTTCTAATATTTTAAACCTTTTTGTCAGAAAAATGGAGAGGGAGCACTTAATAGGGTGGAGGCACTTAAAAGGGAGAATACGGTATGAACAATTGGAAACATTCCAGGGAACCCAGGTTTGGTTTATTTGGTTTAAACTGTACCTACAAGTTGTCTAGTGTCTCATGCTCAATCAGTTTGTCAGCTACTGAGCAGTATCTTGTACGATTTTCTGGTAAATTTGCAGTCAAGAAAAGTTTCTGGACCAGGAGACACAAAGAAAATCAAACAAATATCTTTTTCTTAAGCCAGAAAGAGTACTCTCCAACACAATTACTGCAAACATTATAAAAAAATGTTCTTGCTTTTAACTTTAGGGGATATTTGCAGTCACACTCACAAGTTATATTTTCATTTTCACAAAGATCAAAATCACAATTCACAAAAGAAAGTCAAATATTGAAAGTGTGACAAATAGTTTGATGAAAGAAAAGGCATTTTGGAACAGCTTTTTCTGCAGGGTTTCAGGCAAAATGTCCTCACGTTTAAGGAAACTTTCATTATTTTCCTTCAGTATATTTTTACTCCACAAAATTAATTTTTCTGCCACTAGAGTTTTCATGAACAGAATACACATAAACTCGTGAAGCGTAATTCTCATCACTGTGTGTCCTAGTTTGCTTTACATATAACATTTGAATATACTACACTGTTGTTCTCTGCCAGGACTTTGACTGGCTACTCCATGTTAATACTTTGTGTCAAAGGATCCTTTGTATAATTTACAGGTTACATCTCATAAAAAAAAAATTAATTTGTTGGACATGCTTCAGCAGAGACGTGACCAGTAATTTTCCCTGTCACAAGATTTTTCGACTCATCGTTCAGTTTGAGACTTCGTATACAACCAACAAACTGTTGATTAGTCTGTATTCCCCTGTGGGGTCGGGGTACTCCTCCAATATAAAGCGGGTCATTTGTGTCTGTAGCAGAAACCCCTTTCGCACCAATTCCTGGTCTACCTGAGAAGACTTGATCTACCTGAAGGGTGACCACATTCTTGGCTTTGACTGCCTTAATGGTGTGCCACTGCCCATCACATAAGCCTCCGTGCACGGACGGCTCATACGTCGTGCTGAACATTCCTCCCCCGTTGTCCACACTGAAGACCAGCTTTCCATTAACTAGCTGAATGACTAAAAAGTCTCCCGAGACTGAGGAAACAGACATCACCACACCAGACATACTACGAGGTTTCATGTCAAATAATATGTCTAAGTCCAGGCCTACTCTGAAATTGTCAAGTACGCTCATGTATCCACCATCACGGAAAAAGAAGGTTCCATCCTCTCCAGCCAGGTAGCAAGGCTTGGCATGGAAGACGCCTGTGGGTGTTCCAAAGTCTTTGTCATTAAGCTTCAGATTGCGTATACAGCCAATAAATCCTGCTGTCGCTCCGGCTAGATTTTCTTTGGCTGCCTCCGCTGCAGCTGCTGTGAAACCACCCACATAGAATGGAGGGTCTATGTTGATATAGAGCGTGTCCCCCTTGGCCGTGCCCTGGGCCACCACCACGCTATCAATCTTCAGCGTGCCATCCCGCTCATTTCTGGAGAACACTGCCTTGTGCCATTGTCCATCATTATACGTTTTTGGACTGGTAAGTACTGCCGCTCCACTACCACAATCAAAACTATAGACCACCTTGCCGTCCTTCATATACAGTGTGATGAAGTCCAAATGTCGATTGTCAGCCACGTAAAAGATTAATCCATCAGTAGCAGTTGTTTTAAATTCAATGCTAAAATCAGCCTTGATTCCAAAAAAGGCTGGCGCGGTGGTGTGTTCCTCTCGACTTTCTGGGTGTGACCCAAAGCGTACTCCACTGGCAGGACCTGCTGTCAGGTTCGTCTGTGGGTTGAGCGGCAAGAAACAGTGTCCGTCTTTGATTATGCGACCTGCAGTAAAGGGAACAGCGCACAATATGTGGTGTCATATCTCCATGGCATAAGGGAAGAAATCATACTAACTTGGTTTAGGTCTGTCATGTTTAATAGTAACAAATAGCGGGCAATGCCCTAAAACCCCCTCAGCTGCAGGTCCCTCCACTTACACATTACAGCTGTGACACTGGCCATGCCATAAAACTGACCTTTGACCTTCGTGACCTTGGGACACAGTCAAAGTCACTCATACACAAACCATCCGAGTACTCCATAAGAGGGACCCATATCAATTTGGTTGGGGTAAGTCTTTCCATTCTTAAGTCATTGCACTGGTATCAACTGTGTATGTGCAGACAGAGGGTTTTACAATAAATACCCTTGGGCCAAATATGGCTGAGGGGTAAAAATGAAACAATTCACATTTTTGTGAGGATTTTATCTCTTGTCTGACCAATAGTGGAAAATCGCACTTCAAAAATACTACAATGTATTTTACCCAAAGGCTGCAAAACTGCAATTTTTTTTCCCCATCTATTATCTGCGAATTTTTACTTTTATTTAACTTTGTATACATAATTACATTTATTCCTTAAAATTTAAAAATGCAGTGAACATCACTTTTTAAGTGTACAAGTTCAGAAGTTAATTATTCAATTTTCATTTGTTATAATAGTGATTTCTTTACATATCATTTTTTTTATTAAATATATCCTTAATTACAATAGCTGTGACAGTAACCATGAAACATAAGCTTGATACATTGTCTCATAGGGATGTGCTATTTGGTGTGGCATTGTGCACCTTGTGATAAAAGCGATGATCCTGTGTTGTATTTGCACTACACATATTGATTAGCATTTTCAAGATGGGAATCAGTATAAACTAGAACAGACTGATTTTCCAACAGAAAATCAAATGTCTCCCGGTGGAACACTTACGTCTCTGAACAAGCTACAGGTGATAACAAATTACAAATGACCAAGTTTGCTTGAAAATTACAATCCTATTTTAGCTCTCACCTAGATACATTACTCTAGCAATTTTCATCAAGTTCTTCAAGACTTATTGCAGAGAAACCAATTTCACATAAATGACCCTGTGACTTTGAAAATTAGGTCAAGGTCACCCAAATACAATCCCAACCTTGGTCTTACCTTGATACATAATCCTACCAAGTTTCATCAAATTACATCAAGTTCTTCAAGACTTATTGAACGGAAACCAATTTCACATAAGTGATCCTGTGACCTTGAGAATTCGCTCAAGGTCATCCAAATACAATCCCAACCTAGGTCTTGCCAAGATACATAATCCTACAAAGTTTCATTAAATTCCATCCTGTTCTTCATGACTTATTGCACGGAAACCAATTTCACATAAGTGACCTTGTTACCTTGAGAATTTGCTCAAGGTCACCCAAATACAATCTCAACCTAGGTCTTGCCAAGATACATAATCCTACCAAGTTTCATCCAATTCCATCAAGTTCTTCATGACTTATCACACGGAAACCAATTTCACATAAGTGACCCTGTGACCTTGAAAATTCGCTCAAGGTCATCCAAGTACAATCCCAACCTAGGTCTTGCCAAGATACATAATACTACAAAGTTTCATTAAAGTCCATCCTGTTCTTCATGACTTATCGAACGGAAACCAATTTCACATAAGTGACCATGTGACCTCGAGAATTTGCTCAAGGTCATCCAAATACAAACCCAACCTAGGTCTTGCCAAGATACATAATCCTACCAAGTTTCATCCAATTCCATCAAGTTCTTCAAGACTTATTGAACGGAAAACAATTTAACATAAGTGACCCTGTGACCTTGAAAATTAGGTCAAGGTCATCCAAATACAATCCCAACCTAGGTCTTGCCAAGATACATAATCCTTCCATGTTTCATCAAATTCTGTCAAGTCCTTCAAGACTTATCGCACGGAAACCAAGTGTTGAAGGACCTGAACAACAACAACAACAACAACAACAACAAGCGGAAGAAACGGGCACTAAAACAATATGTCCCCCGGCTTCCACCGGGAGACATAATTTAACATGTGACTGGAATGTCTGTCATTTATTACAACTGGAAGTTTGGCTGTCAGAAAAAAAAAATGTGATAAAATCAGTCAACAATTATTTTGTTCACAATTTATCCATTATACCCCCAAACCACACCTATGGTTTACAGGGACGGCAGGAGGGTTAATGTTACCTTGAATATGCTGTCCACAAAATATCGTTTCAAGTGACTTTATCAACATATTTAGCAAGAAAACATCTTTGGTACGAATCTGAACCCTGTGGACTGGATGTATCTTACAACAGAATATATTTACAGCTAATATACCACATCTGGGGTCCAGACACTTGACAAAACGGCTGCCATTTCAGCTATGGGATCAACTATCATTTCCTCTGAATTTGAAAATGCCCACTAATGTATGCAGTACACACTGTAATTTTTTTTTACCATAAAGTGTGCAATTTTTCACATATTCATTGGGCTGTGTTTTATGTATTTAACAATTGAATTATTACAATTGTGTCACGTGTACTCAAACAATGGTTCTTTGGGGAAATCTACATTGATGTAGGGCTTGGAGTATTTTGTGCGTGTTTGTAGTCAGCTGCTGTTTTAAAGAACCAATCTGGCTTTTCTACAAAAGCAGAGTTCTGAAGCCAAAATGTATGTCAATCTAAATGAAAGCCAGGCACTTGTATGTATGCTGACTTACCCATAGTAGCAAGCAACTGACATCACACACAATACGGGTCTTCATGGCATCACAAGTACAGGGCCTAACTGAACTCTTTGTGCCAAGTTTAATGTCTTCATTTTGCTACAAGTATCCTACTTAATGTTAACTCTTTGTGGCAAGTTTAGGGTCTTCAGTTCATCACAAGTACACTACTTAATGTTAACTCTTTGTGCCAAGTTTATGGTTTTTAGTTCATTACAAGTACACTACTTAATGTTAACTCTTTATGCCAAGTTTAGGGTCTTCAGTTCATTACAAGTACACTACTTAATGTTAACTCTTTGTGGCAAGTTTAGGGTCTTCAGTTCATTACAAGTACACTACTTAATGTTAACTCTTTGTGGCAAGTTTAGGATTTTCAAATCATTACAAGTACACACTTCTTAATGTTAGCTCTCTGTGGCAAGTTTAGGGTCTTCAGTTCATTACAAGTACACTACTTAATGTTAACTCTTTGTGCCAAGTTTGGTCTAAGTCAACAGTTTTCCTCAATACAGCCGGGGAACAATGCACAACTAGGAATGCACAGCTGTTGATCTTGACAATTCTCATGGTCTCAACAACTGCTGGTGTTGCCTGAAGTACTAAACAGCTAGTTTACAATAGGAATTCATCATTTCCTCAATTCAGGTAACACAGATTTTTGGTAGAATTGGCAATCACCAAGTTGAAAAGTTTAAACATTTAAAAGTTACGACTTAATCCGAGTTCACTATCTCACCCCTCCTCCACAAGAATACAATGGAATGGAATTTCTTTTTTCTGTTTTCGTGGATTGAAAGATTGGAAGTTTGGATGCAGCACACCGTTACTATATTGAAGGTTTGTTTTCAGGCCAAACACACAGTCAGCCATAGTTATTTTTACACTTGTGTTAATTGCATATCAAGACACAGTGCCCTTCAGAACAAATTCCTCTTCATCTAGCTGTACTTTGTGAACAAAAAGATATCTATCTTTTAAGATCCCCAAATATATCACACTAAGTTCAAGTTTAATCATTTATGAAAGTTGGTCAGAACTTGACTGCATTTCGTTGTTTTTGTTATGCAAGAAATCAAACTTTGTTTAAATTCTTTTTTTTGTGTGTGTCTGTTTTTTTTTTTTTTTTTCGCTTATATTCACTATGTATCTTTGGCAAAAAATTTCCTAGTGTAAAGTAACTTAAAGACTGCTTGAAAAATATATGCAGTACATGTAGCACCACTGTCATCAATCTGTGTGTTAAATGTTAAAAGCAATCCTACAAACTCAGGACTGGAAGCACAGCAAAAAAAATACATAAGATAAATGTAACAAAAAGTTGCCACTTTTAAAACTACAGTGACAAAAAAATGCAACTATGTACATATATATATATATATCTAGAGATCTGGCCATTGTACCACAACAAGGCTGCATTCTTCAAGGCTGGTCACCTGGGTTTTATTGAACTGGGACTGCAAGATTTGTATAACTTCCAAGTGGGCATAGTTAACCTGGGGAAATAACTCCTTGGGGTGTTAAATTGTCTCACTGAAAAAATAGATTCTTGATAGTCCATCACATGGTGTTTTAGAAATGACTGTATCTCTGATAGGGAGACATTTTTAAATCAGTCTTGCAAACCATTTTTTTTTTTGTACAAGATTTAAGAAACAACATAAAAAAACGAAGCTATTTCCTGGAAGTTCCTACATATTTCTATGTATATTTTAAAACAAGTCTCAGAATATCAACTGTGCAATTTTTAACTCTTTCCTGGTCAGAAGGAGAGCAAGCCGACAGCTATCCTTGGCACAAACTGAGCACAATACGCCCACTTTACCCCAATGAAAGCTGTTGTCCTGGTGCTGGCTTTATGACACTATCTACAGTACCCAGGCTAAATATGACTATTAACACGAAATATATGTTACTGATATTTCCTATCTATAGTCCTCAGACTAAATATCATCATTGACATGAAGTATAAGATAAATCACCAAATCAGACAATAATTTACATTTGAGAAATTCTGGGTGATTTTGGCAGCAAAGTGTTAAATTTTGCTTAAGCGTTGGAATATTGACTAGAACAGCAAATACACCATCTTAACTTCTGTTCTGGCAGAATTGTTTCCAGGAGCAGGTACATTCTCCTACTAAATTCTCTCCTGTCAGTCACTATATTCCTAGCCAAGACAAGTCCCCTTGTCCTGCAGTGTTGGCAAACCTGACCAGTGTTTGGTACAAGGAGCAAAGTGCACAGGGCACACTGTATATGTACAAGACAGGACTGCAGGCAGTCCGTGACTAGGCCCTAGTTCATATCAGTCTTGCATGCTCCGCAATCAGTCATGATTGACATATATACAAATATGATCATTTTAATACCATGTAATGGAAGAAACACATGAAGTTAACGGCCTCCTTGACCTGAGATTAACCCTACGGGGGGCTCCCTACGGGAACATAGTCAACACCTTTGCTGGGAGCATTCTCGGTACAAACCACCCAGAATGTGCCCCTCAAAGCCATTGACAAACCGCTTACATCATTCTTTGCTGACAAAGAAGGACACCATGGATGAACTGGACCATGTCTGGTAGTTTTTAATGTGATAAGGTCACATGCCGATGTATGTTGGCATCCTGAGTGGTTAATAATTTTGTTCGTATTTTTCTCATTCCCGGTTTAGGTCATGCACTTTTTTGTGCCTTTGTGTTCATGTTATGCCAGAGCTAGAGATGTCCACATGCCAGTACTTGTCTATTGGGCCACGTAAATCTTTCTGAGTGCACTTTAAGTAAAGAATTTTCAGGATCATGATTCCTGAAAATCACCAAAGTTGGGTCATATTTGTCTGCAAATGGACTCAAAGCTCTGTAGGTGAGTGCAACGTGTTTTCGGTAGTTTTAGACTAAGATCTATGTGTCTATTGGTGCATTCATCTACAGGTCTACAGTGTCTGTCGGTAACCATGGTAACAGCAAGGTACTCACTTTGCACAACAAGGACGGCGTAGTCCGTGGATATGCCCTCGGCACTGCTGACACGACAGAGATAGCGTCCCTCGTACGCTTTCTGTACATTGACAATCCTACACACACAACACAAGACCGGGTCAGAGTCAGGTGGCTACAGTGCATGCATACAATACAAAAATGTGCAGTTTTAAGGTATCTCTCACTAAATTGTCATTGGAGGTGCAGTAAACTTACTATTATCATTATTGCTTTCAGATGGTCCTCTCATCATGCTGAAAACAGCTCCCTTGAAGCACTGTCTAGTAAGTGTAGGTTTCTTTTGTGAACCTGTTATCTCAAATTAATATCAATTGCAAACACTGACTGATTAAAAAAGTCCCTCCCATTGTGACAACGAAGAAAACTACATTCTCTTTAAGATAAAATCAAAGTACCAGCAAACACACCTGAGGGTAATTACTAGCCTTATCAGATAAATTAGCACAAACACTTCGGGATATATCTAAGATTATACCCAACCCTGGATTTTCTGTCAGATCCGGGGTTGGAGCCGAGTCAATGTTTCAAGCATATAAAATAGGAGAAATTCATATTTAACTGCGATCCTGCTCACTTCCTGTGTTGCCAGGGCAACAGACTGATGCTTCCACCATGACCAGGGCAGTTTTGTATTATATACTACATAAACATCCATAAATAAGACCTTTTCTACCAAAAGAGAACCTATTTTTAATCAATTTAGGCATGCTTTATGTTTCAAATATATGTTAATACATTTTCTTAAAATTATTCTGTGTTGGTGTTGTTCATTTTATTGAGAAAGTACTTCTGACCATGCGAAATACATGGATCTGCCCTGATGCAGGTGGCTCCCTCTTTTCCTCGATAGGTGCTAGATTAGGACCGCATTTAAATATGAATACATCGTATTGGTCATGATTGATTTCTGTGGTAAGCTATAATCATAACAAAATTTCTGACCTGTAGTTTAACCATACATGTATTTTAGTAGATATGTAATGCACTACATGTATTGTACAGGTTGATGATTGAGAGGCCACCATAATGCCAGAAACCTTCTCATGAAGGTTGTAACAAAATGGGTGAATTCTACACCCTCCCTCCACCCATATTAAGATGCAGAACAGAACTTGTTAACCCATTCCACCCCTATGATGCTTTTTCCTGCTGATATCTAAATGTTGTCTGCTAGATGGATTTTACTAATTTAGGGATTATTTTTCAAACATTTGGATGAAACTTGGATGGAAGATCATTCCAAATAATATGCCCATGGTCATCAAAATAATATGCCCATGGTCATCCAAATAATATGCCCATGGTCCATAGCTTTCCTTGGCGTGCTCTGGGCACATTGGGCCCAGAGTGTGCCAAGGAAAGCTGTTAACTCGGTCTTCTATCAGGGTGGAATGAGTAAATCTATATTACCTTGTGTAAAAATGTGAACAAAGGGCCAAACTTGCACTAAGTAGCTCTTTTTTAGAGATGCTGAGCCACATTTTGATATACACAGAGCTGGCAACTCTAGACAGATTGTCTGGGACTCCAGAATTTTAGACGTCCTGATAGCTATCTCATCATGTATGAATATTACTTACAGTCTCAACGAAAACCTTAATAAGGTTCACCGTTATTTTTTTCAAATGAAATAAGGTTTAGGGTTATTTTTTCCATTGAATGAACACACACACACACACACACACACACACACACACACACACACACACACACACACACACACACACACACACACACACACTGAAATATCCCTATTAAAACCACCTTTTGGGACTTTAAAAATGTGGTCTTAATAGGGGAGTGGTCATAAAGGGGATATAATTTAAGAAAAAACAAAAAATGGGTCTGTAGATTGATGGTCTTAATGTAGAAATGGTCTTTATGGAGGTGGTTTTAATTGGAGATTCTACTATATATATAAGTATATATATAATATATATAAATAAATAAATATATATATATATATATATATATATATATATATATATATATATATACATATGTACACACATACAGATACATGTTATTTCTTGTTCCATTTTAAGGATAATATCAGCCATCATTTTGAGATTTTGAGCACAATTTGTTTTTATAAAATTACAGCTATGGAATTGGAAAGAAGCAGGTTGTAACTAACGTTAGAACGCCTCCTTGCACGTTGCTTGTGTCTGGCAGTACTCCTCCCTCTTTCAACCACTGGATGCGGGGCGGGGGGTCTCCCGATGCTGTGCAACGGAAAATGACAGTCTGCCCAATGGTAACGGTCTGAGATCGTGGCAGACTCACAACGGCTTTGGGTGCATCTGTGACCAAACAATAACATTTGAAAATTGAATTGCTACATAACAAAACTGAGTGAAAAGAAGACTGCTTGTATGACAATGAAACATACTGACAATACCTCTACAATTCTGTCTATTGTCATCATTAAGATAGTCAAATGTTATTTATATCCCTTGCCATTGTTCCCATGTAGAATTTTATTCATCTAAAGTATGCAAATACAGTGGTACCTCTTTTGAGAGACCGCCCCTGCGGCGGGTCAAAATGCGGTCTCTCAAAATAGGTGGTCTTTCATTAGAGGTACAACAACATGGAAAAGATAGCACAGTGTTCTGATAGAGTGGTCTTAAAAAGATATGCGGTGTCTCATTACAGGGGTCTCTCAAAAGAGGTACCACTGTACCTTTGTCTGAATTTCTTGAACCAAAAAGACAAAAAGAAAAAGAAAACCCAGAAGACTGTGACAGTCCTGTGCCCGCTGAACTGAACTTCACAAATTGAAATGCTGACATGGTCACACAATCTTTGAAATAATATCAAATTGACCTTTCTGCCCTATCATCAGTGTGTGCAGTACACTCACACTGTTCTCCAGGCATCATTTTTTAATGTGAGAGGGGACAGGATCCACTGTTAGATATAAGCCATCAGTTTCACCTCTGAAAGTCAAAATTAACAACACCAAAAAAATCCAACTTGGTACTTTCCTATTAGTGGTTAATAGTAAGCATGAGCTTGGAATCCACCACTGCTGCTTACTTATATTAATCAATAGGAATATATGCACCAACCCACAAGTAGCCAAATCGTGAAATTCACAAAACAAGAGGGCTGTGTGAACGTCCCGTCCACACTTGATCTTAGCATTCAACCCACAATAATGCCCACTCTAGTCTAGGGAACGAAGATTTTAGAGAGGAGGTAAAACTTGGAATTTCCACAATTGCTATGCCCATTGACTTACAAGGTAATCAGTAGGAATACATGCATTCACTGACAGACACTCAAATTGAAAAATTTCGGAAGAATCAGGGATCAAAAGTGTATTTCCAGCAGTTGTGGGTGGATATGTGTATTTTCCATTAGTTTCCATTGTAATTTGCACCTATATAACTTTAAAATCACTCTACCTAGAAACAGCAATTATGTGGTGAATGGTTGCATAAAGTACTTCTGTAAATTGTATAACATTTGCTACAAAACTATTCATCATATTGAATATTACTTTAGCATAGAATCTTCTGGGACTACACACCTCTAGCCCACAAGAACTTGTGTATTGGGTTATGTACTCAGCCAAATACACATAAACTTGCCAATAGGAAAGGTCAGAATTAGCTCTTGGGTGTGTATTCGCCCCAATACACAACTGAATACACAAACATTTGGAGGGCTAGAGCTGTGTATTCCCATTTGTTTGTATGTTAAAGCAACCTTAAATAAACCAGTCACTTTTGTAGCTGTGGTTATATGATTTTTGTGAGGTATTTAGCTATGCATCTAGATTTACTGTCTGAAATTTGGCATTTCTATGTGCTCTAGTTTTAAAGTTATTCAGTTGCAAATTACAATGTAAAGTAATAGGAATACACAACCCTAGCCCTCCACTGACTGCAGTGCCCTCTTTTAGGCAGTTCTAGAACCTTTTGTTCTTGCCCCCGCCTATTGTGACCTCTCCTGCTCATGTGTTAATTTCACTTTGTACGTCAGTTACAGCTGTTCAATGCTGGAAAGTGCTCTAGCTATGTTCCTACCTCTAATGACCAGCTCCACATAACCCTCGGCCCTTCCAGCAACATTCACCGCCACACATCGGTAGCGACCTACATCTTCCCTTGCCATTGACGTGATCTCAAGTACCCCATTACGAACCACCGCCGTGGCTGGTAGGTTGCCTGCCAGTTTGTTCCACTCTATGGTAATGGGCTGAGTACCCTGAACCACACAGCGCAAGTACACGCGCTCTCCGATCCTGACTGTCTGCACGCTGGGACCAATGCTGACAGATGGTGGAACTGAAAAGACATCATTGGAAGCAATTTAAGTCAGATACAGTGCCATCATAAGGACATTCAGATATCTGACATATTCAATATAATGACACAAATTTTCATGGAAAAACATTCATTTTCTTATTTGATTCATTTATCTGACATATTCAGTTATCTAACACTTCTTTAGGGAACAGATGGTGTCATTATAACGAGTTTTCACTGTAAATGAAATTCAACAGTAAGATGCACCAGACCTGTTTTGAGAGACTACTTCAATGACGGTCTTCGAAGACCACCTTGTCAGGATACTTTGCTTAGCTTTTTCATCTTGTTAATACGAAAGACCATTCATCTTCATAGACCACAATTTGGTTATTCCCAGTTTAGACTACTTCAATACAGGTTTCACAATATACTGATCAGATAATAGGGAAAAACTACATTTACTCTGATGCAGAAAATCAGTATACAGTGGTACCTGCCATATGCAACGACTGCCGTGAACAGCCACATTGGTTTTTGTGGTCACTAGGCTCAGAAATAGGAGTCAATTTCTTTTCAAAATTTACCTATGGTGACAGGTCACCTGCTGTATGTGGCCACTTTTTCAGAAGAGGTGGCCACATACAGCAGGTACCGGTACCACTGTATATAAAACTCGACTCAAGTGCCAATTTACAAAGAAAATGAACCTGATACCATTATGTCAATTCAAAGTACATTGACTTTTCTTGAAACAGGCTCTGAAAAGTTTAATCACCCCACACACCTTGCTATTTTTTTTTTTTTCACTGGAGCCTGACATGTGGTCAAGTCACATTACAAAGTTCCTGATCTGCATCACACAGAATCTCAAGTCCGTTTTCTTCAATGAGCCCCAATATGACACATTGGTATAAGCTGGCGGGCTGCTTCAGCCCACACAGCTCTCAAAGGAAGTGCCGCATGTGCCAGCAGATCCCAGTATTAACACACAACGTGTTGCTCTTGCAAATATTATGACTAAGAAAGCGATTTTTCCAGAAACTGAGTTCTATGGATTTCCCCTGAGTTTAAAGTTATCATGTGTAAAATATTCTTTATTGCCTGAAATGTTAGTGGCACTGCTGGTCTATCATCCCACAGTATCAGGGATCATGGCAAATGTTATCTCACTGCTGCCTAAAAACAGAACAAGCCGTTTTGGTGAGAAAATACTATGCACCTGTCACACTTAAGGAATAACGGATAGGCAAGGGTACATTCACAACAAGCAATGCCTCACGTTACTGTACCAGATGCTCACTGGACTATCCATTATTTCAATTCTAAATTTGTCATCATGAATCTGAACTTGAATCCATAATTTGAAGGCCTTAAAATGTGGTTGTTAGGGTACCAAGTTTAGAATGTTTTTTTATGAACTCCAATACGTGCACAATATGCACATCAATTTCCTGCTACAAAGCATGGGTTTGACGCCTGGCAATCATGGGGGACGTGCAGCTCACATCACTACCCGAAATAGGATCATATGCTCATTTCTCACAAAATTAGCGTTTTTGAAAAATCACGTTCACAAATGCTAAACTGGCATTCATGTAGTCCTTCCTGAGCCATATGTAAGAAAAAAATTCTATCTGCTTAAATAAGTCTTCTTTATACAGTAATCCCCCTCCCCAACGGACCTCCTTCTAAGCGGACACCCAGTTCCGGCGGACAGAGTCCCGCAGCACCGACGGCTTTCCCATTGAAATTGCCCCTCGTTGCCGGACACCCCTCTGACGTGAACAACGGACAGGGTTTTAATCCCCAAATAATAGAAATACCCCTCTGTGTGGACATAAAATTGGTAAATTCTTCGCTGTCCGTAAATCGGCATAAGAATATACACATATTTTTTGTCCAATACAAGTTACAACACTATTGAACTTGAAAAGATGTCGAAAGACCAACTTCTACGAGCAGATTTCACAGCTTGTAAATTGGTCGTTGCATCGGCCAATAGCTTAATCCAGGTCTCAAATACAGCAATTCTGCTTACTCACGTATTATATTCTTAAACCGTTATCCATCGTATCATTGTGTGAGCAATACATGTACTGATTTTTGTTCAATTATTTAGTTTCCATTGTGTTTCTTTCAGCGCACATGTGATGTCTGCCATTTTGATTTTACTGCAGAAAGTTGAAGATGGGGACCTGTTTGTTTCCAGCCTTACACACCCAAATAAATCAAACACCAAGAAAACTTGTAGTTTACTCTTGATCATTTTGTCTGTGTATTTCTATTGATAAGTGATTTATCTGTTCTAAATTATGTTGCTGTTTGACCGAAGTATGAGAAAAAAAATTCCCACAGAGCATCCTATTACTGAACCCAGTGAAGGACCATTACTGAATGGTCCCGCATTAAGAGCTGCCCGGCCTACAGTTGTGTCTGGTATTATATAATAGAATATACTTGATCCCCTCTTCAATGGACAACCCCCTGCAGGGGACACTTTCTCTGTGCAGAAGGGGTGTCCGCTACAGAGGGGGACTACTGTATACATAATATTATTAATAGCCCACTTGTCAACACAGGTACCGACCAATATCTCGCCATATCCCGCCAAGCAAGACTAGGCAATCAAGTATGCAGTTGTGGTGGGAAATTAATATGCATGTCTTGTGTTCGAAAGATGATACCACTGATTCAACAGGTCTTACCATTGACAATAAGGCTAGTGGTGCCCTCTACTGAGCCACCAGCAGTGGTGATGACACAGATGTATGTGCCGGCATCACGTGCTGTCACGCGTGGAATGGTGAGCACACCGTCCCTCATGATGTGACCTACAGGCAGGGGACCCTCCCTGCGCCGCCATGTGATCAAGGTCTGCCCCGGAGCTGTCGAGAATGGAATTTGTAGACATTAATGAGACATACATGTAAGTCACACAAGCACACAATCACTAGTATCACTCTCCACCACCTCAATCTTTCTTCTGTGAACGATTTTCAAATCTAGGCAGCAACAAACTCTACATCAGTTCTGGAGTATGGATCTGTAAAATAGCTACTTAGGTGTAGAGATTCCTTAAACTGTGACTTATCGGCATCACTTGATATTCTTTACTTCTTTCTACACAGCTAGACAAAACAAGATGGCTGTGTGAACAACCGGTCCTCAGCTGAACTTGACATTTAACCCAGAACAAGTTCCACTCTAGTCTAAGGGATAAGGATTTTGCAGAGGATGTAAAATTGTCAGTTTCCATATCACATAGATAAACATTGCAGTACCACCTGTTGAACAAATAAAGGGGGGGGGCCTAGAAGTGCCCCATACAATTTCAAAGCAATTGGTGTAGCAGTTTCGGAGAAGATTTTTGAAGGTTTTGCCAAAAAAATTCATCACAGAATTCACCAAAAATCTAAAAATCATTTGACCTTGACCACTTGAACAAAATTGGTAGAGACCCACATAAGGTACATCCCCACCAAGTTTGAAGTGTCTCTGGCTTATGGTTTTGCAGAAGTAAAAAAGGTGAATTGTGGACAGAAGGACCAACAGACAACATACGAAAGATAATGGACCCTGCTATAACCTGACCTGATTTGTCACCGGAAGTAAAAGTACTGGCACTTTTTTATTTGTGGACTAGGAATAAAACCTGTTTAACTCATTCCATACCAGTCCCTGATTTTTCCATATATTTACCTAGATTTGAAACAACAATTGCATATTTAAATTCTTCATGAAAAGAGCTTTTGTTCAAATACCAACATGTCTGTAGTCTTAAGTAAGTGGTTCTGGCCCTGCCTGGCAAGTCATGCTGCAGGATGACTTGCCAGGCAGTGCCAGAACCACTGACCAAGACCTACCATAGTATAGAATGAGTTAACCAGTCTGGTATATTGATTTGGTCTTTCAGAATGCAACCTAATTTTTCACATGTAAGACACCTAGCTAGTGGGTATTCAAAGGGTTGGTTATAATTGCAAACATAGTGTGAAGGATTTTAATATTTTTTTTCCTAAAAATAATTAATGTTGACGATTTTGCCCTCACAATGCAAAATTTTACATGCAACCACAAATGCCACAGCTCGCTCCAAATGTTTTGTTATCACTGGTCTTTGATGGCAAACCCCACCTTCTTATCCCATGTGACAACCTCCAATGGTCTCTCTATTATACTTTTACTGGTAGCTAATGATTAACCCTTACAGGGATGATTTAAGACTTGTGTCAACAGCTTTCCTGTTGACTAAGACTACTTTCTGCTTTAGACTAGGCTTGCTGGTATTTGAATGAAAGGTATTTTCTTGAGGAATTTGAATCTTTTAACCATTATATGTTTAATGGTAATGAGAAAAAACAACTATGGCAGAGATTGGCACTTTAAGGGTTAAATACACATTTTTACATACTTCAAACACTCTATTTCCCTGATTTGCTGCAGTAATTTCTTTCATGTTATAAAACCAGGCTTGAATACCTTGTAAATTATTCAACAAGCTCTCAATTTTTTTCATTCCTTGAATCTTAGAAGATTTTACATTGATTGTTTTTCCATTATGCAAGAAGCTTTATTACTTAATGAAACACCATGACGGACACAGTTTTCCCCCCACATGTTCACCTACCAGAGGAAGAACACCTAAATGTGGCGGAGCCTCCACTTAGGACGGTAATCGGGCCTCTGGGGGTGATGATGACCTCTTGAGCTGAAACACAGACATGAAAATGAACTTCGCGGCACATAACAGTGACAGATCAGCCACCTTTTCCCACTCAATATTAGAGGTATGCATAAGATGATGAAAATATTGTCTGCTTTTTTTTCTTTCTTTTTTTCTTTTATGCATGCTGGGTACAGATCTATAACCCAAGCACAAATGCACGAAAACACCCACACTGCCAAACCTAGAAATATGCTCACTTTGTTGCAAAAGATCAATTCAAGATTACCGTCCATTTTGAAACTGGGGTATGCCTAGTTTGGAGATACTTACTGATAGTGGTAAGGCTTACCTGATGATACTGTTAACATAACACTTGTCTGGTGATACTAACTGTTAATAGTAAGTCTCATCTGCTAATATTTACAGATAATGGAATAACTTGTCTGGTCATACTTACTGTTAACAGTAAGACTTGTGGATGCTGTGAACGTTCCCTGTGTCGTGGTCACCACACAGACGTACTCTCCTGCATACTCGGCCCTGATATTGGGGAGGGTCAGGACGCCATCACGTATGGAGTGGTTGGGTGGCAGCGCGCCCTGTGTGCGTCTCCACCTGATGTAAACAGGACTGGTTCCTGACAAAAAACAATAGGACTGTGACAGCACTGTGCTCAGCTGACCTTACATGCACAGACTGAAGTGGTCCTGTGAACTTCAGAATGATATCAGGGTCACCTTTGTGTAAGACCATCATCACTGTTGCTACCATGCCATATACCCTTACAGGCTTTTGAAAATTTTGGTAATTTGTTAAAAATCTGAAAATGACAGCACCACCTCATAGTGAGCAAATTTGGTGGTGATCAAGTCCATGTACATTCTCAATGTGTCTGAAGAGGATCCAATTTAGAGTTTGGAAGAAAATGTCAAGAAAAGTGAAAATACAGAAATATTCCCAACAAGATATGTTTGTAAAACCTAGATGCCCCCCTCCCTCATTACCCTTGCCCTCGCTACCCTATTGATACTGGTAGATGGGGCACTCGTGACCTTACAAAATTAGTGAAGGTTGATCATACATCAATGTCAAATATTATATATATATTATACTTTAACCTAGCCCTTAAAAAATGACTAAAAACCTCGGCAATATAAAAGTTATAGCTGAAAAATTAGTCATCATTTAGAAACCATATTCAGCAAAGTGGCTTTATGACCTTGGAAATTAGGGCAAGGTCACTCATTTCACTTGACCTTCTTCAGTTATTGTGCAAAAACCACAGGAAGTCTACTGTCTGTGTATGACCCTCAAAACTGGGTCAAGGTCACCCATCTACAAACTCAAACTAGCCCCTATAGGCAACCATAAAGCTGTGAAATATAAAAGTGCTACTTCTAAAATGCAAGATATCATGCAGAAACAGTATTCAACCAAGTGGCTCTGTGACCTTTGAAATTAGGTCAAGGTCACCCATCTTCAAACTTGACCTTGACCTGAATATGGACAATTATCCAGTGGAATACAAAAGTCCTAGTTTAAAAACCTCTTCAGTTAATCATGTGGAAACCAAAGTTAACTCAGGTACCAACCCATATTCAGTAAAGTGGCTCTGTGACCTTTAAAATGAGGTTAAGGTCATCCATCTTCGTATTTCGCCTAGCCCAAATATGGACTATTAGCCTGTGCAATATAAAAGTCCTAGCTTAAAAACCTCTTCAGTTATTGTGCGGAAACCAAAGTTAACTCAGGTACCACTGTGACCTTGGAAATTAGGTCAAGGTCACCCATCTTCAAACTTCACCTAGCTTTTGATTAGAATGATACACCTGTACAGTATCAAAGTCCTAGCTCAAAAACTTCTTGAGTTATTGTGCGGAAACCACAGTCTAACTACAATCTCTCTGTGACCCTGAAAACTGGGTCAAGGTCACCCATCTTCAAAATCAGCCTAGCCCTTACAGAGAACCATAAAGCTGTGCAATATAAAAGTTCTAGCTCCAAGGTATAAGTTATCATGCAGAAAGCATGAAACTATATTCAGTAAAGTGGCTCTGTGACCTTTAAAATGAGGTCAAGGTCATCCATCTTTGAACTTCGCCTAGCCCCAAATATGGACTATAATCCTGTGCAATATAAAAGTCCTAGCTTAAAAACCTCTTCAGTTATTGTGCGGAAACCAAAGTTAACTCAGGTTACACTGTGACCTTGGAAATTAGGTCAAGGTCACCAATCTTCGAACTTCGCCTAGCTTTTGTCTAGAATAATACACCTATACAGTATCAAAGTCCTAGCTCAAAAACTTCTTAGAGTTATTGTGCGGAAACCACAGTCTACCGACCGACTGACGGACAGACCGACGGACAGACCGACCGACATGTGCAACGCTATATGCCCCACCTTCTTCGAAGGGGGGCATAAAAAAGCAAAACACAGTGCCACCTGTTGAAGAAATTAAGGTCAAAAGGTCACCAGTAGTGTCCCTATGGAAATTGAAAGCAATTGGCTGGGCCGTGTTGGAGAAATTTTGCAAATTTGCCAAGAAATGAGACATAAAAACACTTCATAAAAATTCTAAAAATCATGGAAGGGTAACCATTTTGAACAAAATTGGTAGATATCCACCCAAGGTACATCCCCATCAAGTTTAAGCGAATCTGGTAGACGGTTTAGGAGAATAAGTTAAAAATACGACTGCCACCATAGCAATCCCCATTGACATGCATTGTTATCAATGGGATTGTGTGCATTAACCAGTAACTATCCAAACTGCAAAATTTGTAAAAAATCAGAGATTCAGAGTATCATAACCTGGTGAACACTTTAGTTTGATCCCACCATCAAGCTACATTCCCACCAAGTTTCAAAAGAATCTAAGTGACAGTTTTGGAAAGGTCAAAAATAGCTTAGACATACACAAATTTGTAAGAAAAAATGAAAAAAAAAAAAATGCAGTGCCATCTGGTGAATAAATTGGGGTCTTGGGGTCCCAAGAAATGTCCCTAGGCAATTTTGAAGCAACTGGCCAGGCCGTTTTATTGAAGAAAACTTTTCAAGATTTTGCCAATATATGAACATACAATAATAATATCATGCAAAAATATGTTTCAACTCATTTTGCACAGGAACTCATAGAGGTGAGTCAGGAATTATACTGGTTTCTTGAGGAAACAGTGACAAAACACAGAAACAGAACAAAAATTTGCACAGATGCATATCTGTTGCATAACTTAACTTTGTTTTATGATATCAAAGATGCGTACTATAAATAGATCAAGTGGCTTCACTTTGGTGTGATGTCACACACGCCTGTACCAGGAATAAATAAGGCTGTGTGTGCTGTGTGCATTTGTCGAAAATGGCATCTGTTTATTTTTTGTGTAACATTGCTTCAAAGGTATGCAATCAATATTTGATCTCTTAAGTGTGTCCAAACAGCCAAACTATGATGCAACCATGCACCAAGAATTGGTCTAAGTCTGGAAGGTTTACAGGAAGTTTGACCGACCTGAAGCCGAACATTTGAAAGTGACAGACTGTCCCTGGTAGACACTGACTGGCTGACGCGGCTCAATGATGACGTTCATTGGCGGGGCTCTGTCAACTGAAAGCACAGACACATCATGATGTATTGGGTTAACAGGGAGCAGCAAGGCCACCTTCACATCCTCGCTACTTCTCAAACTTTTTTTTTTTTTTAAGTTTTCAGCAGGCATGTGAAGGAAAATTGGTGTGTAATCAGTTAAGTATGAAGAGAAATGTGGTAAGTCAGAACTAGACTTTATTTCCAAAGCCAGTTTTGGTTAATTATACATTTGAGAAAAACTCATTGAAATGGTGAGCTATTTCATTCTTGTTGGAGACCTTTTTTTCCATCAATCAGGAAAAATTATAGTGGGTAATCAGATTGTTTATGCTGATGATACTATACTAGTAACACCCAACTATTTTTTCAATTAAGTATTACTTTAGAAACAAATGATGCATCAGAAAAAATCAATAGAGCTGACAAAAATACATAATTGGCTTTCAGCAAATGAGTTGTCTCTAAATATTGCCAAAAGTAACTTCATGGTGTTTCATCTTCCACAGATTTATTCCAGCTTTAGATTTAAAAATAAATAATATTTCAATATATAAACTACTGAGTTAATTTTTCCTGGTTCATGAAACTTTAAACTGGGATGCACATGTGAATAAAGTCACTACAAAGCTCTCTGAATATGCATATTTAATATTTGGACTATTGGTGTATTTTTGTAACTTGCTCTGGGTACATCTTGTCAAATAAATACAGTTTGGAGTTCTGGGATGGTTCAGACGGTACAAATTTATGCCGTTCATTGGGTTGATACAGTATTATTATCCAGGAGAGAAGATTTCTATAAACTTAGAAGTAACACATGTTCATTATCATTTTTTTTCTAACAAAAATGTTAACCAGTTCACCTATTAAAGAAGTTCCTTTTTTAATCAATGATATAGTAGTAAACAGAAATTATCTTCTATGTGTGACTCAAACAATGTGTAAACATAACGCACACAAACGACAATAGGAGATACCATCCTGTATGCACATAGCCAAATGTGGTCCCACAGTAAAATATCACATTCCACCACATCATTGTGCTAACTAAATGCCTAAATTAAAAAAAAAAGAGAAAACGGGGGGGGGGGGGGGGGGGCACATTTCTCCCTGGACCCATCAAGACTGACCAAGATTTCAAGAATGCCTGAAGTCACAAAAGACAATAGAACACAATGCTATATATATATATGCCTCGGGTGGGGAACACATTTGGCTGTATCCATACATTAGGGCCTCTCCTGAAAGTGGTCTGAATGGCCCTGAAAGCCAAGCCTCATACCAAGGATGCGCAGTGTCTCCTCGGAGCGGCCACCACGGTTTGTGGCTACACAAGTATACAGTCCAGCATCCTGCAATGAAACAGGATCAAGTCTGATGACAGCAGAACCTGGTCTCCCTTGGGGTGGCACCCCCGACGCTCGGTTCCTGGGAGTGAGCCAGTACACGCTGGGTGGGGGGGTTCCAGTTGCTATACACTCGATGGTGACACGATAACCCTCCTGAACACGGAAAGGATTGGTGTAGTTGAATGGTTTAATGACGGGACCACCTCCTGCAGATATAACAAAGTACTTAGTCTTTTGCTCCCAACACTCATCAGTCATGGTTATCAGCACCAGAAGTCTTCCATTGGCTACCTTAGAGCTTTAATCCCCAATCTTGGAATGTATGCAACCTCAGATATGCCTTAATGACAGGTAAAGACAGACTACTCAGTGCTATCATTGGGTCACAATTAAGTCAACCATCTCCAAATCCAACAAGTTAATGAGTATTGCAGAGCAATACATAGTCCCCCGCTCGTCGCCCACGAGATTGAATGGACTACTATATAGGGGTGTGACCTAGATGAAAAAAAAATTTAAAAGTATGGCACATTCTTAGATTAAGCTTCACATTTGTGTAAAATTTCATTAATCTAAGTAAAAGGACAAAAAAGTTATGGCCCGGACAAGATTTTGGATGGATTTCACAGTGACCTAGATATTTGACCTAGTGACCTACTTTTGCCATGTGACACAACAACTCCCCAGGTAGTATTAAAATAAGAAATTTGGTAGCTGTAGGTATTATAGTAAGGGAAATATGGCATGGACAAGGTTTTACATGGAGTTTACACTGTGACCTAGATATTTGACCTAGTGACCTAGTTTTGCATCGTGACACACTTTTAGGTCATAATACATTATCAGTAAACTTTTATAACAAGAAGTCAAAATTCTTTAAGAATTACAGTAAGGACATGAAAATACTGTACATTTATGTATTACTGTGACCCAAAATATTTGATGGACGGACGGACACACGGACGGTGCCCATTACCATATCCCCTCTAAGGTCTACCCACCATAAAAAAAATCAAAGGGCTGGCATCAATAATTTAGAAGATATGGCCCGGACAAAATTTGTATTGTATCTTGAGCTTGCTTAATGAACTTCGTTAATTAATTAATTAATGGAAGTAATTAGCCACAGAAAACAATGCGTATGCACACCTACTACCTAAGGTCTACACACCATAAAAAATTCAAAGGGCTAGCATTAATAGTTTAGAAGGTATGGCCCGGACAAAATTTGTCTTGCTTAACGAACTTTGTTAAATAATTAATTAATGCAAGTAATTAGCCACACAAAACAATGTCTATGCACACCTACTACCTATGGTCTATCCACCACAAAAAATTCAAAGGGCTAGCATTAATAGTTTAGAAGATATGGCCCGGACAAAATTTGTCTTTTTTAACGAACTTTGTTAAATAATTAATTAATGCAAGTAATTAGCCACACAAAACAATGCCTATGCACAGCTACTACCTAAGGTGTACCCACCATAAAAAAATTGAAGAGGTAGCATTAATATAGGGAAGATATGGCCCGGACAAAATTTGTTTCTGTATATTTACAGATCGTGGTGACCCAAATGTTTGACCTAGTGACCTACTTTTGCTTTATGACACTTTCTTAGACTAAGCTTCACATTTGTGTAACATTTCATGACTCTAAGTAAAAGGACAAAAAAGTTATGGCCCGGACAAGATTTTTCATACATATGTATTCTGTGACCCAGATATTTGACCTAGTGACCTACTTTTGGCACATCATACACCTCTATCCTAGGAAGTACAAACACTTTAAATTTGGTAGCTGTGGGTGTTATGGTGTTGGAAATATGGCCCGGAGAAGCTTCGGACGGACGGACAGAAGGACGGACGGAGGGACGGACGGACGAGGTGCAAACCTATAGTCCCCCACCAAGTGGGGGGGGGACTAAAAAGGATCTTTTCAAATCTCGTCATATTTCTTTTTCTGTAATGATTGAAAAGAAATACAAAATGACTTTGTATATTTACAATTCCACAGTTACACTCAACCCTTTCGTTTTTGTTTTTGTTTTTATTTTGTTTTTTTTTTTTGCTTTTGCACACAATATGAGTGAGGCAAAGTTATCAGCAGTGCATCAGAATTTTTGTTTCTTTGGTTTAAGTATATTTCACTACAGAAAACTTACAATGAATGCAATCAAACTTATGCATGCAAACTTATGACACAATTGGAAAAATGGCCAATGCCCTATGCAACTTCCTCTGGTGGGATAATGACCAGGAAACAGGACAAATTAGATACACAGGAAGTGAAAGATGGAAGAATACCACAGGAGTTCATTCCAAACTGTAGGCACCCATCTTACCCACACTTACAATACAAATAGGAGAAGACCAGAGACCACACAGACCAGGGGAGTGCATCAAAGAAAATTGTATGAGTAAAATGTTTCTTTGGGCTGTACAGTGGAACCTCATTAATCCAAACACCTTTGTACCCCAGTAGACTGTTTAGATTACTGAAGCATCTGGATTAATGAATCACTATTACTTGAAATGTACAATTCTATTCCAGGAGAAGTGTTCAGATTAATGAGGCATACTGATTAATGAGGTCTGTATTGATGAAGTTCCACTGTACATGATATTCAGAGTACCTTGTATGACCAGTTGCCCTGTGGCTGAGATGGAGCCTGCGCCATTGGTGGCTGTACATACATAGCCCCCTTCCTCCGCCCTGGATACTGACGTAAACCGGATCACTCCGATGTCATTCAGAACATTGGTGTTCCTTGTAAACTGCCTATTGTTTGCTCTGGATGGCCAAAACAAAAGTCAGGAATTAGAAACCATTTATTAAATCAATACATACAATCAATTTGAATATATATATATATATATATATATATATATATATATATATATATATATATATATATACACACATATACACATATATTCTCACACACACACATATAACAATGAAATATACTGTCCATTTGTGAAAAAATATGTATATATTGATCTCACAGTTAGGATAGTTGAAATGCAAGATGACTAACCAACAGAGGGAGCCTCATGACCAGTGACAAATGCTCCACTAATTAATACAACATATGGCACCACAAGTAACATGCCCCATGGCAAATACTCCTTTCAGACTACAGAGGGCACCACTTTTAGCAATCCCTGTAGCAAGTGCTTCTCTCAGATTACATACGGTACCACCTGTACCATTACTTGTGGGAAGTCCTCATGTCAATGCTCAAGTTCTCTCAATAGAAACCTGGGGGTGAACTGGCACCATTAACATATAGCCTGTAATTTATTATCAATCAAACATACCTCAGAAATTTTTCACGAAACAACATTAACAATTTTATTTTTGCATTGTGGTCAACTTTCAGACACTAAATCCTACTAAAAACTTTGTTTATCCTTGCAGTGTTTTTAAATTAGTCTCCCGCCTAAATGTAACTCTTTCAATATCCCATTCCCTACTGAGTCAACAGCATTCCTCAGCACACTTTGGATGCAATGTGCCCAAAGCATGCTGAAGAAAGCTGTTGACATGGATTATTATTTTCTTTGTTCCTTCAAGCATGCTGGTGTTTGAATGATAGAGGTCTTTTAACAAGGAAGGTGAATCTGGCACTCTTGTAATAAGTCAGGGCAGGGTGTTTGTCATAGTTTAATTTTTGTTCTAGTTGGCACAGAATCAGCTACATCCTTCACAGCTTAGTTGTACACTTACTCCACAGCATTACCACTTCTGCTTTCGGTATGCCAAGCAAAACTTTACATGAACCATTTTTCTTTTGTCTGGTAAATTAAGATCAGATGATACCTGAATGGAACATGTGTTACCAGGATGTGGACTTGAAATCATTGTAATAATCCAGATGAGCACAAGCTGTGCAGTGACCAGCAGGCCAAGGATTACACAGTGATCAGCAGGCCAAGGGTTACAAAGCGATCAGCAGGCCAAGGGTTACACAGTGATCAGCAGGCCAAAGGTTACAAAGTGATCAGCAGGTAAAGGATTACACAGTGACCAGCAGGCCAAGGGTTACACAGTGATCAGCAGGCCAAGGGTTACACAGTGATCAGCAGGTCAAGGGTTACACAGTGGCCAGTAGGCCAAGGGTTACAAAGCGATCAGCAGGCCAAGGGTTACACAGTCATCAGCAGGCCAAGGGTTACAAATCAATCAGCAGGCCAAGGATTACACAGTGATCAGCAGGCCAAGGGTTACACAGTACAGTGCCATCATGTTATACGAGGTGTCACTTCGGTAAAAGTGAACATACCTGCTCCAAGTGAGGGTGGGGGTGGGCGTTCCCCTGATCACGCGGCACTGGAAGAGGGCACTCTGCCCCACAGAAACAGTCTGTGTCCCCTGAGGGTACACCTGGATCTCTGGAATCACTAGCCCTGCACACAAAGCCATAAGCTGACACAAAAATATGCCACATACTATTTTCAAACAAACTTAAATATGGTAATTGTGGAAAAAGTAAAACATCTTGCTGAATTCCATTTTATTCTTGCGCAAGTTTTAGATTATAGCAAAGACCATCATTTGTAATGTAGAAAATTTGCTCATGGATTCCCTCCTGCAAGCCTCTTGCTACTGTAAATACAGTCAAAGAAATACAAGACAACATGGCAGATGGAAACTTCAGAGGCTTTTTTACAAGTACTCCAGATACACTCTGCTTCATTACCACAAGGTCAACTAAAACTCATGTTATGTCATTTGTGTGCACAAATTAACATTACAAATTATGTACAAAAAGCCACTGAACACAAACAAAGGACCAATAACACATGAAAGAATCTGGTGATTAACAAGTGTCACAATGCTTACGTTGGACCTCTATAATGGCAGACGCTGTTGCAACCCCTCCTGCATTTCTGGCTGTGCACACATAGAGGCCTCGGTCCTCTGGTCTGGCATTACTCAGTCTCAGGATACTACCATCAGGCTGTGGAGACAGAACATAGTACACTCCTCAATCCTTCATTCTACCACAAACTCACAGCTACAGAGTATCACTTCCATCATGACAACATTTATGTTTGTATTATTATGTAAAAGTTTGAGCACCGATAATATTTATTCTGCTGTACTGTTTTACTTGAATTAATGGAAAAAGATATTGCAGTGCTGGTCTCAAATCAAAGTGTTGTTGAGACCATTTCTAATTTGCATAATTATAAAAACCATTGAATCTCTTTACTAAACTCCAGACTTCATGTAAGGAAGTATAATCATGGTTTGGAGCTTCTATGCATAAAACTTTTCAAATGAAATGAAATGTGGGACGAATTTGCCTGTAAAGAAAGAAAGAAAGAAATAAAGAATTCCCACAAAACAATATGTCTGTGTTGGCACACAGATGTAAATAGCAAGTTTCAAACAAATTAGTGTTATATTTTCCCTATATGCAGAACAACTACAGCATACAAATATATATGACCGAATTAATACATACAACAGCATTGGGACCCAGGGTTCCGCGGACCTTGGACCAGGTGATAGTGGGTGCTGGTCTACCTGTGACGATACACTGCAGGGTGGTGCTGCCACCTGTTGACACAACCCGTCTGTCTGGCTCAATACGCGCTGATGGCCGCACACCTACAACAGCCATAGTATTGGAGCTGATTTTGCAAATGGTGCATACTTTGATCTTGACAGCAAACGCAGCAAGTACAAACATCTTGCTCTCCTGTCCTCCATTTACAATTCTGAGGTGGTATGTCTCCAAACAACTTTGTCATCATCTACTGTGATGCAATAGCACAGATGAAATTTGATGGCTTGCAAAGCTGCAACTGATGTATTTAAGTGCTTTTCCAGTTAACTGTGCCCAAGAGGAACATGTCAAGTCAATTCAAGTCAATCTTCATTTCTTCCAACAACACAATGCATGAACATGAGGATAAAACATTAGGTTGAAACCATATAGTTCTAGTATTGTTGAGAAGACTATCCTTAAGGCTTGTATAGCCACTTTCAGCACAGCCACGTAAACAATCAAACAAAAAAAATACTGATTTATGACCATAGAGTTTAAAATATTGTATATAAAGCAGATTACAATGTTCTTGTGGTACATAAGAGTCACGTTTTATTTCATGGCAATGACAACCTTAGAGTTACTGGTAATACATATTGACAAATTTGTTGAGTTTCAAATCAGATTTGTTATGAACAATAATTTGTACACATTCACATGTTAAGTTTGTCTGCAGGTGTAACTGTTGGCTAACTGACACCTTTCACTATAATAGTTGATTAGATTTATTCTCTTGAAGGTATGAAAACCTAGTCTAGAATGCATTTTGCGTTTGAGGTTATAACATCAAAACAAGCTTATTTTGGCCACAGGAAGTCGTACTTTGAACCAGATGTAATATGTACAACAGCCATTTTTAAAGCAACTACGATAATTTGATCACACATGCGCCCCCTAATGCTAAATTGTCCAGTACTCTTGTGTTGGAGGTGTATGTTGGTATTTTCTTTAAACCTGTTTCTAAACTTGATATCTATAAATTTATCTATTATCAGTCATTTATCATGTCTTTTCTGACAATACAAGTTAATTTTGATGTATATTGAGGCATATTTACACGAGGAAGCTTTTGTTCTTGCTTCCGGAAGTGAATATTTTTGTCGTTTTCCTACCTCTAACATAGAGAGTTACCAAACAGTTTGGCACTAGGGGGCCCAAGTGTGATGAGCACATGTGATGCAACACGCTAAATAAGGAAATGAGTTGTTTGTCGAGTTCATGTATGAAAGCTACATTACTGCCTGTGTCCAAATGATATTTGTCGAAACCAAGTTCATTGATTATGTTAATTATCACACAGTCGTGTTCTCTGTAACATACAAATTCAAATATATCCTAGCCCAAGGTTCCCATGAGGAACCCAAATGACCCATAGGCTGGTGCACAACCTGCTGCCATATAAAAATTGACTGTACAGACACACCTGGCAGATGGCAGCCTCCTATTCTTTAAAATTTTATTTAAAAAACACATTTCAGTGGCAGAAACACTCACACAATATTTATCAAAATATAGTTTTCAAATGACAGAGTGGTTCTACAGTAGCAGTGCATTGTACTTTTTGTACTTTTTGAAGTCCAACTCCTATTGGCTACTTCTTGTTTACGGGCGTAACAGTCCGTTGTATATTTTTTGAGTGCGTGGTGGCCCTACAATACAGATATTCAGGCTTCCTATTGGTTACTCCTTAGTTACAGGATAACGTCATGACAGGAACTAACACTTAGACAAAATCAAATGAGCATGAGCAATGTTTGATTATACGTCATGCATGACACGGAATAACCATGACGAACGTAAACAAACAGGGCACACCAGGTTGGAGTTGAAAGTAAGCTTAGGGCATATCTTTTTGGTGATGAATACCCAATTAAACATAGAATAAACAAAATCTTACAGAGCTGGAGAGTGAGTTGCTATTTTCTCTCACTTGGGATCGTTGTTGGTGTGGAAAGTACTAACTCACTGTTACCTATGTAAGATTCTCTATATATTTAGTTCGCAAGGATTCTGCTATGGTTGGATAGCTGGACAAGTAACAAGCATGAGATCCTAACCTTTGTTTGTGGGGGGAGGGGGTATAACAATTACTTACTGCAACTGTTTTCTCTCTGTTCTGTAGTGTACAAGACAGCAATGAGCTCACTGGGAATAGAGGGGAATACAATGATGACACTTGGAATGGAGGATTCTATCAGGATGACTCACTTGGAATGGAGGATTCTACAATATTAATGACCTTGGAATGGAGTGTTCTACAATATTAATGACTCACTTAGAATGGGTTCTACAATATTAGTGACTCACTTGGAATGGTGGGTTCAGAAATGATGACTCGCTTAGAATGGAGGATTCTACAATGACTCCCTTGGAATGGTGGGTTCTACAATGTTAATGACCCACTTGGAATGGAGGGTTCTACAATATTAATGACTCACTTGGAATGGAGGGTTCAAAAATGATGACTCGCTTGGAATGGAGGATTCTACAAGGACTCCCTTGGAATGGTGGGTTCTACAATGATGACTCACTTGGAATGGAGGGTTCTACAATATTAATGACTCACTTGGAATGGAGGGTTCTACAATGATGACGCTTGTGTTGCTTATGGTTGTGCCATCCCTGATGGTGATTGTACAGACGTAGCGACCAGCATCATCCACTGTCACTGATGGGATCACCAGCACTCCATTTTCCTGTCTGGCATCTGCAACCATATCCCCAATAAGTTAACTACACATACACGATTCACAGATAAGATACATCCATACAGGATCACTCGTAAATTAGCTAAAATTACATTCCCCTACCTGTACTTTTTTGCTGTTATTGTTTTCATTCTTACAAGCAAATCAAAATTTTCCAGTTGAACATTACATTTATGTTACTGGACTAAAGGCTTCAAAGGCCAGTTAATTTGCCAGACAGACCTGGTGGCAAAGCTGCGTTCTCTCTGGTCCACAAAATACGCTGTGCCCGCACTTGACCCAGTATCGAACACACCAGCCGAGCATCCTCACCGACACGTATTGTCACACGGATCTTGTCAATCTTTACTACTGGGCCTCCTCCACCTATAAATAATAATAAAAAAAACCAAATATCTGAAGTAAAATGTCAATATTGTGTAATACACTCTCCAACCCATGCAAGAACATGTGCTACATATCAAGTACTTTAGTCTGAAAAATACACTTATAATTTGCCAAAGTGATCTTTTACAGTGCTGCAAGGTCATTCACTTTTAATATTCTTTACAGTAAGTAATATTCCTGACCGATAAATATTCTTGATTTTTTCCCACAGGAGCTACATTTTGGAATCTTAACTGAGAAATTTACGTCCTTGTAGCACATGAATCTAAACTGTCCACTTGTGACTCTTCTAGCACAAAAAGGAAAATGAGGCTATGCCTGTTAAAATTATATATTCTTCTGTTGGTATGTAAAACGTAAGGTGATTGCATAACACCAAAGTTCAAACTCACCATCTTTGCCACTCTGGTAGGACTCGAACCGTATTTCACTAGCAGGTAACATTTGAAATTACAGTTACCACAGGTATGTACACTGGAGGAGTCTATGAGTATAATAACAGGCCCTATTTCCACACTACTCAAAGGATCCCATCATCAGCATTGTAATGTGGGAACACAGTGTTTGAAGGCATAAACCACAAATTTTTGTGCCCAATACACACAGAGGAAAACTTTGTGTGGACCAGTCCTGTGGTCTCTGTGACTGCAGGCAAAAGGTGGTCCTTGGTAGACGGGTCAGTTTACTAAAAATATGAATTCACTGCCTCAACTCAGGGCACACTGGCCTTTGTCAAACTGGGCAATGGGTTATAACCATCCCTTCTGCCAGACAACCTGCACACTTGAAGCAGTTTTAGAAAGAATTCTTTTCTTTGGCTGTGATTTTACTTGCCGTAAACAGACAGTTCACTATGTACTTAAGGTAAACAGACAGTTCACTGTGTACTTAAGGTAAATAGACAGCTCACTGTGTACTTAAGGTAAACAGACAGCTCACTGTGTACTTAAGGTAAACAGACAGCTCACTGTGTACTTAAGGTAAACAGACAGTTCACTGTGTACTTAAGGTAAACAGACAGTTCACTGTGTACTTAAGGTAAATAGACAGCTCACTGTGTACCTAAGGTAAACAGACATCTCACTATGTACTTAAGGTAAACAGACAGCTCACTGTGTACTTAAGGTAAACAGACAGTTCACTGTGTACTTAAGGTAAGCAGACAGTTTACTGTGTACTTAAGGTAAACAGACAGTTCACTGTGTACTTAAGGTAAGCAGACAGTTTACTGTGTACTTAAGGTAAACAGACTGCTCACTATGTACTTAAGGTAAACAGACAGCTCACTGTGTACTCAAGGTAAACAGACAGTTCACTGTGTACTCAAGGTAAACAGACAGTTCACTATGTACTTAAGGTAAAGAGACAGTTCACTGTGTACTTAAGGTAAACAGACAGTTCACTGTGTACTTAAGGTAAACAGACAGCTCACTATGTACTTAAGGTAAACAGACAGTTCACTGTGTACTTAAGGTAAACAGACAGTTCACTGTGTACTTAAGGTAAACGGACAGTTCACTGTGTACTTACCTGTGCCCTTCACAAAGAGGATTGTGCGAACCTGGGCTGTACCCGCTGAGTTCCTGGCGGTACAGTAGTACTCCGACTCGTCAGACTTGCGTACCCGGTTAATACGAAACACACCGTTTTCAAAGCTGGAGTCTGGGTTGAGTATTCCACCTCGCCCACCTGTCATAGTTGTTGAGAAGCTCACTTATACTGATTAACTCATCCCATACTAGTCCCTGATATTTCTGTATATTTATCTAGATTTAAGATGACAATTGCATATTGAAATTCCTAATGAAAAGAGCTTTTGTTCAAGTACCAACATGCCTATAGTCTTAAGTCAGTGGATCTGGCACTGCCTGGCAAGTCATGCAACAGCTGCCGCAAGGGCAGCTGCAGCATGACTTACCAGGCAGTGCCAGAACCACTGACCAAGGCCTGTGACCATAGTATGGAATGAGTTAAGCTGGCAAGAGTTGGCAAACTGACACCCCCCTACATGTATAAAGTATGTCAGTCTGCCCAAGTTTATCCAAGGTGAGAGACATGCAACAAACCCTCCTGCACCAACAACTATATGTGGCCACCTGATAAGTCACCGGTCACAAAGAATTTACTGCTACTTCAGTGAAGAACAGTAGCTGAATTCACAAAGAATTTGATCTGATCCTGACTTTGATCCTAAAATTAAAGGCAATGTACTTTTGGTCCTGAAATATTTAATCCTTGGTCTAACATTTCATGAAAATTTCCAGGATTAACCAATCTGTGTTCTGGGCTATAATATGAAGTTTTCAATTTTATAAAATTGATCTTAGTTTGATCCAGCAACTTATTTTTAATTGGATCAAAATAAGATTAAAGTATAATGCTAAAATATTAGGCATACACTTTGCACTATAGCCATAAAAACATAAATTGGTTCATACCAGTATTGTTAATAAGCTATTGGACCAAGGATTACACAATTTGGGATCAAAACAAGTTGATTTAAATGTTGATCTTAAATTTGGTATCAAATTAAAAATCTGTGTGAATATCGTTCGAGGCACCCATGTTATGTAGTACTTTATCTTCCTTTATTGGTGCGCACACCAGTTTATCATTGATGTCCAATACGTGCAAGCCTCAATCATGCAGACACATTTTACATGTTATTGCCATATAATAGATATTAATGTTGAAAAGGCATTATCTGAACTTTTCCCTGACACAGGGGCCTGCATAAGGCATGTTGAGTGTGACCCTTCTGAAAAATGCTGACCTGCATTAGTTCAGATGTAGAACAAAATGAATGCATGTTTGTTTTTATTTTGAACCAAAATGACTAAATCAGCTAAAACTCCCATGTCTGGTCATTGAAACTAATTAATAAAATCAATGGTGTGATTTAATTTCACTTATCAAATGTCTGTTACATTCATATTGAGTGAAACCTCATTATGACGACACTCAAATATCTGACATATTCATTACAATGACACAAGTTTTGAATAGTAAAAGTTCATTTTCTTCATTGTTCGATTCAATTATCTGACATATTCAGTTATCTGACACACTTCCGAGGGAACAGATGGTG
>OZ026626.1:12710764-12755764 GCA_964020975.1 Hermodice carunculata | reverse complement strand
TCATTATAATGAGTTTTCACTGTATCTGTGCACCCACTTTGATATTTTAAAGATCATTTTGATAAATATAGGAAATTATACCCAAAGCATCAGGAGTTATGTTCATAAAAATAGTTTGAGTACTTAAAGTAAAACCTTTTTACTGTGTTTAAAAAAGGGTGGCTAAGGTGGACTTTTGAACTTAAATTCCATGTTTTTTTAGTCAAACGTACCTGCGGTGGCTCTGTCACAAAGCTCCAATCAAATTTCAGAGTAAATATGCTTATAGATTGCCTACAGTCCACCCATAGATATAAACACTTTCCACGACAAGGCTCAGTCTGTATACCTCATATATTGTTATGCTTGTCACACTAACAAAGTTACTGTTCTCACCCGTCCATTCCAGTTTGGGAGCTGGGCGTCCAGTGGCGATACAGCGGAACTCTGCAGCCTGACCTGCATTGACCTCCAGGAAACGAGGCTCAATTCTCACTGTTGGTGGCTCTCTGTTGCCCCCTGGTGGCAAAATATACAATGTGTGCTTTAAGTAGACATGGGAGAGTAATTACACATCCACGAAACAAACTGACTAGCAGAGAAACATGTTCAGAATTGTACATGCATGAGACAAATATATACCTCTCAACTGTCCTCATGTTGGTGGGAGTTTCCCCACTTGCAGACTCCAAAAGTTGTTTAAATGAGGCAAATTTGTGAAGAAATGGTCCACTGTCTTTGTTTTCATGTATCTTTTTTATCTCAATCTCCCAACTGAAAACATTTGGGGTTGACAAAGGTATTAATTGTGATGATTGCCCATTTAGCACTCTTTACATTTGTGATGAATATTTGCTTGTGAGTGTGAAATAGGACAGCTCACTACAAATTATCTGATACAGAAGCACACTACAAATAGGCGAGTCAGCTATATTTTATCTCAACATTGACTCGTAACCTTGGACGTCTTTACAAGAACACTGCTACCTGTAATATGTCATCAGAATATTGTCACATAAACCCGTACTACTTTACTAAAAAAATACCACTTAAACCTGTAATATGTCATCAGAACATTACTACATAAACCTGTACTACTTTACTAAAAAAATACCACTTAAACCTGTAATATATCATCAGAACATTACTACATAAACCTGTACTACTTTACTAAAAAAATACCACTTAAACCTGTAATATATCATCAGAACATTACTACATAAACCTGTACTACTTTACTAAAAAAATACCACTTAAACCTGTAATATATCATCAGAACATTACTACATAAACCTGTTACTACTTTATCAGAAACCTGCCTCTTTAGCCTGTAATATATCATCAGAATATTGCTACTTAAACGTGTACTACTTTACCAGAACACTGCTACTTAAGCCTGTAATACAGTGGTACCTGCTCTAAAGACCACCTCTCATGAGAGACCACATTAGTTTTTAAGACCACCCTTTCAAGACATTGGCCTTTTATTTCTTTGTAAATTTACCTGCAATGAAAGACCACCTGTCATATGTGACCACTTTTGTCTGGCATTTGGGGTAGTCTTAAATTGCAGGTACCACTGTATATTATCAGAACTTTGCTACATGTACATAAACTTGTACTTCTTTACAAGAACACTGCTACTTAAACCTGTAATATATTATCACGACATTGCTGCATAAAACTGTAACACCTTATCAGATGAATGCTACATACATGCATACCTATAGTACCAGTACTGTATTAGTCTTCAGGCAAAAATGTTAGACATATAATTTAAGAAGCACACCTTTTGATCTCATAATAAATATGCATATAAAATAAAGTAAGCCACAGGCATCCTAGCAAAAAACATGAATTTACACCCCAAAATGAATTGTATCACTGAAAATACATGAATTTTTTGTTTACAGTTTCACCCTTGAAATGACCAGGGTCATTTCCTGCATACAAGATTAGTGAATGACCAGTAATAGTAAAGTGTGTCTCACCTCCCACCACAAGGACAGCCTGGTCACTGTCAATGGTGAAGAAGTTGGATCCGGTACATGTATAGGTTCCTGCATCAGACCTCTGTACATTGGTGATTGTCAGTACTCCCTGGCCATCATCCGACGCCCTCGGGGGAAGCACCGCCCCCACCTTGGTCCAGGCCAGTGTGTATGTTGACTGAAAAATCTTTTTGCTGTAGTATTTTCCGACATTTACTGAAATTTCCTTTCCCATTACGCAGAAAAAGGTCAAAGTAGCAGGCTCTTACTCTAATCTGGTGATCCCTTTTTCTGGTTCATATTGTTGTGGTTATATATGGCTTAAGTTTCACTTATATTGCAACAAAAGTACACCTCACTAGTTATGTACTTGTACAGAAATACAAAAACTGTACACTCTTAACACTTCAATACATGTGTCCAGGTCTTGGAGCTGGTGCTACAAGATAGACTGTATCAATGGTAATATCTGATGTCTCAACAAGATACATTGTATCAATGGTAATATCTGATGTCTCAACAAGATACATTGTATCAATGGTAATATCTGATGTCTCAACAAGATACATTGTATCAATGGTAATATCTGATGTCTCTGCAAGCAAACAAAAAATTCCTGGCTCTATGCAAATTTCTTTGTGTTTCTTAAATGTAAACCTACTCAACTTTTATCTTTAATTCTGTTTGAACTGGGAACATTCTTCAACGTAAAACATTCATTTTTCAGACTTTATCACTGGCTAAAGGAGTAGACATTACTGGAGTTACTCATCATAAGATCCCCCATTTTTGTACTTTTTGTAAGCAAAACACTTTCAATATATATTTGTCTATCCTTTATGATATATTTCATTGAAACCTTTTCACAAAAAACCCAGCTCTGAATCTGGACTCCAACATTCTGGCTATTACCCCCAAAACCCTCTCCCACCCCATCCCTGCCCGCCCCAACATCAATGTTGCAGCACTGCTAATTTTGATCATATTTAGAATAACTCTCAGATTCCGCTTTTATGGGATGACAATCAAACAGGATTAAGTATGCAAGACTGGCTATCAGTTAACTTGCAGGGGGTCAGACTGCATGCACTTAATTAAGTACCGTGCATATACCTGTCTCGTACAACCATCTTTTTATCAGTCCTATGTGTGCTTGATGGGTACCTATCACTGGTCCACCATGGGACATCCCTTAAACTTATGAAAAATAAAAAAAAAGAAGAGCAAAAAACAGAGCAAACCTCACCACTATAATCCCATGCTACTTCAACCAACCACGCCACAAAGATCTGTACCATACAGTATCTTTGGAGAAAATCATAAAATTATAATACTGCACACCAAAAATGTGACCACAACAGTTCAGTTACATTTTATCACTAGTTGTCCACACCATACTCAGAGGTATGCATGCTTCACATAATGACTGACATTTCTGTTTCCACAACTGGACAATAAAAACGGTAGAGACTGAGAGAAACCTGACACAAAGCTGCATGGGTCACTCCAGCGAGACCCAGACCTCTCAATCCTCAACTAAGAGGGTCTTTTCTGAAACCTGCCACACTTCTGCATAACCCTGATAAGGCTTGTTTCCAATGGCATGATGCTGTCAGAATGTGTCTGTATGTAGTTTGGATATACATGTATACATTATGCATTGTAAATGTCCTGCTGTCTGTATGAGCTTGGATATACATATATACATATGCATTGTAAACGCCCACTGTCTGTATGTAGTTTGTTTATGTTATGCACTGTAAATGTCATACTGTCCATACACAGCTGTAAAGTAAGCACATGACAGGTGACTTCTATTAGTGGACACTCCACCTCATGAATTAACAAAGAAAATTAAAAGGCAATCAGAGATTGCTGGCTCCATGTCCCCTCATCTTATTTATAACCTTGTTAATCACAGGGCTCATCTTGGAATGACTGTAGTCAATAAAAAAAGGCTACCACCATGACCCAGATACTTGATCTAGTGACATACTTTTATGCATTATACACTCTTGTGTCCAGATACATAGGTCTGTAAAGTTTCATGATTCTGAGTCAAAGGACGACAGAATTACAGCCCGGGCATGAAGTGTAATGTAGTTTTTACGATTGTATCACCTTGACCCAGATACTTGATTTAGTGACCTACTTTTGTTTTATGACACACCTTAGGTCAACATGTGTGTGTGTGTGAAGTTTTATGAAACTAAGTTAAATAGTAAAGAAATTATAGCCCAGACACGATTTCATAAGGATATATCACTGTGACCCAGATACTTAACCTAGTGACCTCCTTTTGGTACATGACACACCCTTATGTGTAGATGCATCTGTGTGAAAAGTTTTATTAATCAAAGTTTACATAGTAAAGGAATTATAGCCTGGATATGACAAGAATATATCACTGTGTCCCAGAAACTTAACCTAGTGACCTACTTTTGGTGCATGACACACCCTTATGTCCAGATGCACCTGTGGGTAAAGTTTAATTAGTTTAAGTTGAAGGACAAGTGAATTATAGCCCACACTCATGGGTACACGGAAAAAGCGATCATCGGGTACTACAAATACATGCCCCCTCCTCCAGCAGGAGGGGGGCATGATGACCATAGCATAGAATGTCAAGTCAGGAAATGACAAAAGCACTACCTATTTCAACCAATAAATGACAAGGACAGTGTCCCTATCAACCAACAGCTGATGAACACACAGTCTTCATCAATGATTGGATGCTATGTGACCACACCAATCAGGTGATGCGTGATATACAACTGCATACACGTATAATCAAGAAGCAAGAACAAGGAAATGGATGTCAGAACTACAGTTGGCATAGGCCAGTAATCACAGAACCATTAGCCCATATATATTATGCCCCTGATAGTTAAAGAACTGCCAACTCAGCAACTACGGTGATGCCATCTCTTAGTTTCTAGTACAGCTGAGCAACAAGAATGCTGCCATCTTGTAGATCTAATACATCAACATGACTACTGCCAGGAGGTGCATGTACACCTACTACAACTGGAAAACCAGAGTGCTGCCATCTAGTGGATGTAATACAAGGAGGCAGTCTGACTGCAGTCATCTACATGCAGTAGTTCCAGTACAGCTGCCAACCACAGTGCCATCACCTGGAAGATCTAGTACAGCTGGGACACAAAGCACTTATCTAATCTGGTAATCTCTAGTAACCACAGTGCTGCCACCTGGTGGCTTTGTATTTTTGGGCAACATTGCTGTCTGTCTGAAATGGAAGTGCACCTAGGTAGCCTGGGTGACTGGCAACAGGCTAATTTCTGTGACACACCCACCCACATTCAAGGAATTTGGGAGATACGGCACCAACAAAACATGGCCGTCTGAGCCCATGACAAGAACCATCACCAAAACATACTCATGCAGCCAAGTCATGTAATTAGTGATGGTTTACTCGTTCATTGGAAGAGAAGCCATCATCTGACCTACATGTGAGAAATGGATACCACCACAATCTAACCACTGTTCCCAGAATTGCATGCACCCAGTGAATTCCAGTATGATACTGAGAAACACGAGCAGGAAGAAATTCCACAGACTCAGAAACCATAAAGTATCAGAAACAATTGTCTGACAGAAAGCAAGAAAAAAAGGGCTCCACCTGATTGTCATGCAACAAGTTTGAGGTTCAACAGTTCTCACAATATTTTTGGACACAATTATTTATCAAGTTCCTTACAATGTCTTCAAGACTTGGCAGGAGCAAGTCTTTTTTTTTCTCTTTTTGTTTATTGCAACACATAAACACGAAGACTTGCGTTTCTGCCCCATGTTGTTTCACTTTGATCCAGTGATACAGCTTTCCTTGGCACACTTTGGGCACATTGTGCCCACAACTCCACCAGGAAAGCTGTTAATGTGCCCACAACTCCACCAGGAAAGCTGTTGACTCAGTCCAGAACTTCGAACTGAAAGGGTTAAAGAAAAAAATTCTCTATCCCTCTCTCTCTCTCTCTATATATATATATATCAAAACATTTTACATTCTGCTCGTCCACATTATAGTATTTTCCACTTTATGCCACTACTTTTCAAGCATTTAAATTTCCAGATTTGATACCAAAAGAGTAAAGAAGACACAGGCGACACATGGTCAGGAAAGTACATTACCCGCCTGTGTGAAATAAACGACAGATTATTTACAATCACATGATAACATCTAAATTTAATGTGACTGTGTTAACAGTCAAGTAATACACTAAAATTTAATGTTGTTCAACTTTGGGGAGAAATACTGCCCTGTAAAACAAGAGACAAGATGGTGGCCTGTTCAAGTGTGGTCATGTGACCCAGTGTTAGGGGTGGGGGGTTGGGAAGGCAATCTCGGGACAGGGTTACAGTCAAAAGCAGGGTGCATTAGGGGTGAATACAGGAGCAGGTACTGATCACCCCATGTCTGTGCTGCTGTTAGGGGTGGGGGGTTCAGTGGGAACTTTGCACACAAGTTAAACCAAGTTCACATCCGCAGTTTAAAGGAAATAAACAAGAAGCACATGAAAGCACCTCTTTCACACTTTAATGGCACTCTGCCATTTATCTCATCTTTTGTTGAGTATCATTGCCAATCATTGGATGTTGTATGCTGGGATACACCACAACTGTCTGTTTCCTGTTTTGTAATTTGAAGTTAAATTATGACAAATTGTACATTCTTCAAAGCTACTGCAAGAAACGCAACACAATGATTTCTATGGAACTTTTGAATATGAGGTAACAATTGTAAATTCATTTTGACTCTGAACAGTAAAGACACAAGCTTTTTCAAGGATTTGAAAGTCCATCAAGTCTAGATAATATCAATTTGTAATCTCAAAGTGAGAAAGAGGTTTCATGAGGGAGAAAAGCAAAGGTAGATAATTTGTGTAACTGAAAAGGCTTCACCTGCGCCCCTCCTCTGCGCCCCTGAGAAACAGAATTAACAAACAAATCACCCATGGTTTAAAACAACTGCCAGGCTACGCTTTTCTCTTTCCATGACTACACGAAGGTCGTTCCTAAAATTTTGCAAAAGATACAGGTTAAAAATAAACATATCTTCACCAAGGCCTAGACGCTTAAATAGCATTGCCATTTCATTATATTTCCAGTTGACCAAAATTAGCAATTTATGCAGACTTTTCCACCTTGTTTAAACCCTTTTGGGACTAATGCATGCATTTGAGGCAAAAATACAAGGTGACCGTGATATGTATATAAAACTTGAAATTAATTTCAGCTAATTCTTGATATTTCTGTACACCTGTTGGGCTATTTTTGGTGATGTAGAACTAATATAAAACTAATTTTCACATGTTATTTTCACAACATCTCCTTCTCCCTCTGAGTTTCAAAAACCTGAGATAGATATATTCCCAACACTGGCTGTAAATTATGCAATTTTTCTCAAAGGTTAATCTTGGTTGGCCTTGGCAGCATTTTGTGAAACTCTCTACAGAGTTTTTCTTCCTGTCTTTCACTGTGATAATTTCTACATATTCAATGATTAAAGTTCACTACTCTAAACATTTACAACATACATCTCTGACATCACTCTCCCAGTTTACTCTTTTCCCCTTCAATAAAGACTGAGTCAATAGCTTTCCATGGCATTGGTTGGGCACCAAATTCCCAACCCGTGCCAAGGAAAGCTGTTGATCTGGGGCATGTGATCTTGGTAGATCTCATCCACAATTCTCAGTCAAATTTTTTTATCCCTGTCCAAATTAGCTGAAAACACTAAAGCAGACGACATTTGACCACCAGCCAGTTTTGGCTGGTTTATGGGGGAAGGGTTAACCAAAAAATTCTGGCAACAGGCAAGTGGGTTGGGTGTCCTCCTTGCTGCAGCCACTAATCGTACACATGGTCCTGGCTAACAGGTAGCTGCTGCCCAAGAATTTCTCTCATGTTGCAAGTAATTCTTAAATTTTGTTTTCTCGTATCATATTTCCAGTAAATTTTGAATTCTGTGTTGCCATAAAGACCTTGCATTATGCAGCAATTCCAACCTAACCATTTTTACATGAGGATATATTACATGGACAGAGTTACCCTTGTCTGATAACCATGAATGCAACAAACTGCAATCAAGTTTGTAACAACGTATTGTGCACACAAAGCGGCAATATCTAGATTTTGTAAAGGAGGAGACCAAAGGGACAAAATTGCGTTCAGAGAACAGATTACCCTTGGCGCCTTTCAATTCCTCAATTCTGCATTTTTTTGAGGTTTTTTTTGAGACTTTCTTGATGCCATAATATGGTGTAACTGCACCAAAATTCATGAAGCTGTGATGAATCCTGCTTGAAATATTATTGTCCACTTGTGCACCACTCAGAGAGCTTTCAAAAAAATATTTCAAAAGTTTTGTGACAAGCTTAAAAATAATAATAAACAGCTTGTTTTCAATAGGTATGTGGTCCATTATAATGTGCATCTCTGATAAGAAAATTTGTGCTGTTGCCATGGATCCTTGTTGAGACATTATGGTAACATTGTCCCCTTGAGCGCCTCTCAGACTTTCTTGAAATAAATACTTTAAAAGTTTCATAAAAAGTTTCTAAATACAAAGAGGAACCTGGTTTTCACTAGGAACCTGGTCCATTGTGAGATGCATCTCTGACAAAATTTTGATAAAGCTGCAGTCAAATTTTTTGAGACATCATGGTAAAATCGTCAGGGTTGATGCCACCCTGACGGCCTTCAAATAAATGCATTAAAAGTTTTACAAAAAGATAAAAACAAGCAGAGGAAGCTGGTTTTCAATAGGAACCTGGTCCATCATAAGGTTCTCTTTGACAAAAGTTTGGTAAAGTTACGGTGAATATTTATTGAGATATTGTGGTAACATGGTCCCCCTGTGCACCACTCAGACGGCTTTGAAAAAATGCTTAGTTTAAAAATAATAAGAGGAAGCTGTTTTCAATAGGCACCTGCTCCATTATAAGGTGCATCTCTGATAAATATTTGGTACAGCTATGGTGGATATTTTTTTCAGATATTGCAGTAACATCGACAAGACGGACAGAGGGACGGACAGACGACACAGGGGACAACAATACCTTTCGGCACTTTACGTGCCGAGGGTAAAAAATGCAATAAAAAGAACTATCTTTCATGTTTAGACTTCAGTACAAGTTGCAGATATTTGACCATTGCTTTGTTCATTTTGAAGAGGATTTGACATGCTCTATGATGGATTTCCTGCTGAAAACTTTCTAACAAGGTTGTTCCTAACACATTGAAGCATACTATACACAGACATACCTTCACACTTCAACACCTTACAAGAGATAGTGAAATATGGATACAATGTAGCATCACACCCATGTATTGCTAAATGTATCCAAACAAACAAGTTGATACAATGTACATGTAGCACATAAGGATACAAGTCTTCACTCAATGAATACATTGTCAACATAAGCAAAGTATATTGGACATGTTATACAGATAAACATCGAATGGAAAGACACATATCTACCACATGAACTTTAATTCAAGCCAACATGAATCAAATGCAGCATATCCATGTCAGTGATTTTTTACAAACCTTATCTTTTACATTTTATGATGATACAACAAAGATCTGTACAATTCTTGCAGGCCACACTGCTATAGGTCTTGTCTGCTCTTCCTGGCGACTACTGCCATGTCATGCTTCAATCACTTTCATGGCAGCTGTAGCAGGACTTGACTCTTTTAGTGCCATGTACAATTTAACTCTTTCAGTGCAAACTGTGACTGAAGTTGAACTACTTACAATAAACTGCTCTGCATTATAATATGGGTGCTAGATTCATGTTCCTTGCACTAGTAACTTGTTTTGGCATTTCAGGGCAGGTCCCGGCCTTACACAGCCTTTGCCAATGTGAGACAGGTTTACCTGGCATTACAAACCCTGGGAAATGCCGACTAACGCTAGGAAACGCCAACCAACGCTGGCTAACGCCGAGCCCCAAAAGGCTTAATTGAATTTTGGCCTTTCCCAGCGTTTGTAACGCCGGTTAAAGCTGTCTCATGCTGGCAAACGTTGTGTAATGCCGGGAACCGCCCTGAAACGCCGAAACAAGTTACTAGTGTTGCAAAAGGACCTTTCATTCAAGCACCCACATGTCAGGTCAACAACACCAAAGAATCCTGAGGAAAACTGATCACTCAGTCCAAAATGGGGCACTGAATGAGTACAGTCCAAATCTTCTGCATTATAAAAAATAATGATACCAGGTGCAAATTCCTTGTAAAATACAATTATTGAAGCACCAACAGGACTGTAGTCTAGAAAATATACAACAGTTCATGACAACAGCTTTCATTTCCTGAGTGTACTTGGGTCAAAAGCCTTCCTCGATACGCTGGCCACACATTGCATGCCACGCAAACACAATGAGGAAAGCTGTTGACCTAGTAAAAAAAAACGTGGCACTGAAAGAACTATCAGATAAAGACAACAACAAAACAACCCCTAGTAACTGTAGACAAGACATTTTTAATAAAACCTCATCATCAGGAAAGGAATTCTGAATTTACTTTCCATTAAATTCCAATCAAATATACTGGTAATATTTTGTCAATGAACAAGAGTGGCATGCAAGACAATGGCACTCTTTCCTTGTCAAAAAAAAAAATTAAAAGTGTTTCCACACTCAAAGTTTATATAAATACACAACAAACTTACCACTTGAGAAGTAATCTTCAGAGCTAAAGGTGGTCCATTATAGTGTTAGCAGACATCACACGAAAATTAGTGTCAGATTAAGAATAGATGTGGATTAGTATCATTGGACGCCACAATTCTTGTCTAAACTTGAAAGGTCACGGCTGCTTTGGAAAGGTCACCATAGCTCTGGGAGAATGTTTGTAAGCTGAGGCTCTCTTCAATTAACAACACACTTCAAGGTTTAGAACTTGGGATGGCTTTCTAAATCTGTCATAATTACAAAACCTGACGGAATGCACGAAAGAAAGGTTTATCTGGCTCCCTATAGACAGACTGATCAAATATGTAACCAATTCCTTTCGTAGGTGATAAGAAATATCTGACAAATTAATTTAGTACACAACACCGCTATCTCATCAATTACTTTAGCTGACAACAAATATCTAACAAATTACACTGTACCTCAGTATACAACATCACTATCTTATCAATTATTTTAGCTGTTAACAAATATATAACAACTTATCTTCGTAGACAACACCACTATCTTATCAAGTGCTTTAGCTGTTGATAAAACATATCTGCCCGCTCACTTTAGTGGACATTGAAAATCATTTCAATCACTTTAAATTAGTAGGTTCTATGAAATATCGGACTGATTACTGGAGAAGGTGGTGCCCCTAAAGTTACACAAGATCAAGAAGACCAATTACAACTTACAGACCCCCAGTTGACCTTTTCAAAGCAGCTGTGTTAAAACTGGTTCCACACAATTTCCTTCCTAAGTAATTCTTCACTTGATTCATTATTTTTCATTTTAAAAAGGTGAAAACATGTCGCTTAAATGGTTGTGAGGTTACCATATCCAAGAGAAGAGGGTTCCTAGGAAGAAACTGTGTGTTGCCTGTGAGATGCATAGAAAAGCTATACATGGAGCCAGCCTGACGCGCATTGCTTTTCCCTTTGACCTCCAAAGGCTCATCTTTGTAAACACTTTTTGCATTATCAGCCACATTAATTCTGATACAGAATGTCAAAAATTAGAAGCTGTGAGCACAAGATGTTATGACATTTTTCACAAAGGTCCATGTTACAAGAGAGTTTCTGCAAATTTTCATTGGGTCTGGATCTTTATGTGACTGATTTTATATGCACTTGCAAACATATGAACAACGTAGGTTTAAATGTCATTTCGGAAACTGATATTTTTGTTTGTGTGGCAAAACAGGATATTATTCCTTTTAACTATTATTGGAAACTTGTCTCTTCTTCCTTTTTAGCAAAGCATACTTTGCTTTTTTTTAATAATTATCCCTATAAACTCAACATTCAGCATCCTCATAAGCTCATCAAAATTGTGCACTTGGTTTCAGTGAGCTCCATATTCAAGAAACTGGATGGGAGAAAATAACTGATATTTTGACAAATGTCAAACCTACATGCATAAAAGTCAGAAAAACATTTTATTCTTGTAGATTTTAAACTATGCTGATTACCTTCAGACAAAATGTTCTTAATCTGAAGGTTTCAAAATTGGTGGCAGTTCATGATGCATCCCAGCCTCCAAAATTGCCTGAAGTTCTCAAAAATAAAAACTGTCATACGATTCTTATTTTTACTGAGTCCTGCTGATGAGACTTAACAAATGGTGAATAAACAACCACTTTCAGGGTTTATAAAATTCTGATAAAGGGTAATCTAAATTTCAAGCAACTTCAAACCTGACATAGAGAACTGAGTCAGGTTATGTAATACCCTGCAGTTTCAGTGATGCAACTCTTCACTTCCAGTTTTATTTGATGAGGTCAAGGGTTTGCGTGACATATAAAGCTGTCATCAGCTCAAGCAGTTACACAAAAGATAAAAAAACTCTCCAGACAACTTGTAACATTATAAAATCAAGAACTAGTGGCTTCAAATTCAGCATTTTCTTCAGCCAGCAATGCAGTCCTTGCTTGTACATGCAAACAGTTCCTATTTTCACTATTCTTATATTATCACTTGTTTTTCTTATGAAATATATCACAGCCTTTTCTTTCAAACACTACATTAATACACCTCAAAGCTTGCTGCAGCGCCAACTGGCCTATGGTAGCATGTCCATGCATTAGGTGCGATGCTTGTGTGGAAAGACAAGAGTGCTGATTGGTTAGTAAATAAGGAGAAATTCCTCAAGAGGCTAAAACAAAGGGCACAGCAACCCACACATACGTCTCGATCTCTAACCTGGCTTATGCCCTCACAGTAGAATCGTGCTGTAGCCCCCTCTTCTATGGTCAGCTCCTTGGGCTCCCGTATCACCACTCTCAGGTTATTGCCTCCTATTGGATGATAATCAACCAATAGCATCACCCCTTTCTCTGCACATGTAAAAGGCTCATTTCTCCTACTTTGGCATTAAGGTAATGTCCAACCCGGCAAAGTGACTTCACTTCTGACCCAAATATCACAGAAATATGCATTTCTATATGATAAACTTATACTTAATTGACCACAAGGCTCTGCAGAACCTGTCTGCACTAAAGATGGAACTGTACATTCACAGCTGTTGTATAAAACACAAGCAGTTTTGGTAACAAATTTTGCTTTTGTGAAATTTTGGATATTTCTTGAAAAAATATTCAAGATAAAATGGTCAAATTTGTCCCATTCTGATCTCAATACACTTATCTACAGTAAAATATCAGAAAATTGTCACAAATGAATCCGTTTTGTTACAATAGTGATGCAAAAATTGTAAAATGACTCATCTTGTTAAAATTGAGAAAGTTGGTGAACTTTTCAGCTTTGACACATTTAAAAAGGAACTGTTCATCACTTAGAAAATCCCTCATATTTTTTTTATTTTTTTTGCTCTAAAATTTTTTTATCAGCGTTTATCTGATCAAAATCAGTTTTGGAGAAATCTGAGTATCAACTGGATATTCTGGTGCAATACCTATTGTCTGTAATCAAGATACACAGGTTAACATGGTCCATTGACTACACATAAACTTTAAAGTATTTTCTTACAGTTGTGTTTGGGGATAGGTTCCCTCCAAGCCCAGCATATCTGCACCTATGTGCAAATTTGCCCAAATATTTAGCATATTTTTTTCCATTTTATGGTTTATTGGAGTGCACGCTAAATTAAGTTCTGTTCCATTTACATGTGGTTTTGGTTTCTTCAGATTGTACTGGGACTATGACTACCAAATTAGGACAACTCAAACACAATGTATATGTTTACCAATATGTCACAAAAGGTCAAAATGAACAAAATTATCCAAAACTGGTTGGACATAACCTTAACAAACCAACAGCACACAATTTTGCTGCACATATACATGTTGTATGTCTATTGGATTCCGGCCTCTTTTGATGGAATATCAACCAACAGCACATTTTGTGCATGTACTGTTTACGCTGACCAGGATCATTCCATTTTCAGGTCTTGCATGAATCAAAAAAGTATCTTTTCATCCAGTGATATACATTACTTGATTCTTGTCTGAACAGGTCAGCAAGATACTCTACATTAAAATTGTAAAGAGACTCTCGCCTGAACAGGTCAGCTAGATACTCTACATAGACTCTTGTCTGAACAGGTCAGCTAGATACTCTACATAGACTCTTGTCTGAACAGGTCAGCAAGATACTCCACATGAAAATTGTAAAGAGACTCTAACGTAATCAATACACCTAGATTACAAATATTCTTTGTACCATCTCAGGCAAGCAAGTGGTTAATTAGTTCTATGAGCAGGGTTAACCACTATGACATTCCAAAGTTTCCCGGAATCTACAGCATGTTGCTGGCTCAGCTTGAAACCGCAAAGCACACAAGATTGGAATTGTGAGTTATTGGAAATTACCCAGCATTCAGAGGTCAACATGGACTTACCCAGCACAGTCAGATCGAACTCCCCTTGCCCCGAGCCGAAGGAGTTGGTGGCCCTGCACACATATCGGCCCTGATCCTCGGTGGCCAGGTTGCGGATGGTCAGAACATGGTTCCGGGAAATGGAGTGTCGTCCTGCAGGCAGAGGGCGGTTGTCCACTCGACTCCACACCACAGTGAAGGGCCCCTGGCCTCGAACTTCACAACGGACCGTCACGGTGGTTCCTACGTTTCCGTTATGGGTGCCTGGGATGATTGTTACCCTTGGTGGGGGCTCTGCAAGTGTACAGAATAGCCAAAATACAACATGCCTCGTGTGTTTCTTGTGTATGTCCTGCGTCTTGCTTGGAGAGAACACAATGCTGAAACGAAGGCATTGTACCATTATCAGCCAATCAGAAAGCAGTAAAATTGTGACTCTTGCAGAATTCAGTATATGCTACAGGATAAGTCAGGTGGCTGGCCTTCCCACTACAGAATGACATGGAAGGCCAAAGTATCCCCCCCCCCCACACACACCTTTGGCGATTTGTTTTTTAGATGTATAATTATACTGCTTTGGAAAATGTTGTACAAGGTTATCACAGCAGCCACCTATGCCATTAGGTACACTTAGGGTGCAATGTTGTAGTTTTGATAAAATATACAATTAGTTATGAGATTTATTGGGAATGTTTTGCTCACGAATGCCAATGTTACTTTATTTTTTTTCTTTGTGTTACAACTTTTACATTTTCTTTTTCTTTTTTTTTTTTTATATATTATTTTGGTTCACTGAGACAGGTATCTGCAGAATGAAAAACACAAAAACAAGGCAAAGCTCCATGCAGTGCACAGTGGAAAGTTCGACCGTTTTTGCCCAAAAGGGGTTCTTCAGGAACTGAAAATATAACGGCTGCAGCGCCATACTTCTTGAGACGTGATAAATGCTGGTAACGTCCTGAATGGTATGGTGTGATGTTATTAAGGTGCGTTGATCCCAGGAGTCACGCACCAGGTTGGGTTGGCATATATTATTGGAAAAACAATCCACCAGTCCCAGATGATGGGGTGTGCCATATGTGCAAGTTACACCTGGGCCTTTAGGTACAACTGTCCCAAGTCTGGGATCATGTACCTGTGAATCTAAACCATAGAAAGTCCTAATGATATGGCGCTGTCCCCAGGTTTACTGATATAAAGCTTTGATGTGGGTAGGGGGTGTGTGCAACTTTGAGTTGTACAGACCTTGTCCCTGTGTGTGTACATGTTACTTTATATGCTACAATTGCTAAAATTGTTAAAATTAAATGACATTTTTCTTCATCAACAACTTAAGTTTTATTACAAATTTGTTAACAAACAGTTACCAGTATATTTCAGTAATCTACCTACAACACCAGCATCTCTAATTCATGGATATCAGACAAGACATTATAATAATTTTTTTACAATAAGGACCAGATTATCTAGCACAAGAAATTGCATAAGGTATGACATAGTAAACACATTAAACAGCACTCCAGATATTGTCAAGGATAAAGTCCACACCCATAGCAAGGCTGGATTTTCTTTTTATATCAAAATGTATTTTATTGATAATTATACTCGTACAGTGGCCCCTGTCACCAGAGACCACCCCTACAGCGTCAAAAAATTGGTCTTATGAGACAGGTGGTCTTTCATGACAGGTAAATTAACATGTGAAGTACAGGACTTGGGAATCTGGAAAGCGATCTCGAGAGGGTGGTCTCTCACGACAGGGGTGTCTCGTGACAGGGACTACTGTATATGTACAGAGCCAAACTGTTTTGTATGCAACTTAGATTAATTACCATTTCTTATGGATTCAAAATACCATTCCTCATAGTTCCTTTCTAGTCAACTTAATAGGAATATTTATAGAATTACACCTATCTACTTTTATTACTTCAATTTTACAAATGTGATTACCCTTTTAAGGTGGCTGTCATGACAGCGGCATTCTATGCCGTCATGGGAGTCTCCCCAACCAGCAATTAATAGCACTACTTTACTTTATTTTTGTTATGTAACATGCATTATTGATGGTGAAATAAAAGTATGTCTGAATCTGAGTCTGAGTCTGAGTCTATTCAATAACAGAATAAGTGTCTGACAAAAAAAAAGGTATCTGTACAAGCATGGCATTCAATGATGTATACATGACAGTATATCGTCACTATATGACACAAGCTCTCGTTGGCTGAACAAAGATCTTGGTTTTTTAGCATGTCTGAATTTCACACATTTTCCAAGGTCACTTTAATTATGTCTCCATTCTGTCAGCAGGACACATGGACTTTCATATGTTTGAGAACTCCCGACTTCTTTTCTCTTGTTAAGCAGGAATGTACTTAATGTTTTTTTTTTTTGTTGGTTTCACTTTTTGTTCAGCTAACATTGTTTTATTTGCAGTTGCAACCAAATTTTGTTTCATAATCTTCATTTTGCTACTGTTGGTTCATTATCTTAAGAGCTTCAATAAATTGTTTGTCAAATATTGAAGGGGTCAAAAGATCTTTGCAGTTTTGGTTTCATGAATAATGTTGCATGTCCAGGGACAGGCAGCAGCAGAAACAAACACTGGTCAAGAGATATCATGTGTCCTACCCTGATTATAGTATTGGTCAGAATTGGTCAGGTGACCTGTTTTTCCACCAGTGCTGCCCTCTACCTCTTGGCCTATCCAATTAAAGCTATCTTGCACATAATCCTTGTACAATACCCTTACATGAACACTCCAGTCTCTCCGGAATATAGGACTTAGTTAGTATTTAGACTAACAAGGACACTGAATGGAAGTGGGTGGGGTATTTTTAAATGTTAACCCCTTGAGTATCAATGTACCAGACGTACAGTGTATAGTAGTACTGGGTATGGAAGATACAGTTACAAGAAAGCTCACCACGTCTGCGTTCACATCTGCCTCCTGGTCTCCGTGGATTACCAGAGTATCCTGGTGCACAACTGTGGAAAAGAACAAAAACACGTACCATTAACTCTTTGAGTGCTAATCATGACTAAAGTGGATCTACTTAAGTCAGACTAGTCTGAATTATCATTAGGATTCTAAATTCGTATTCCTCGTAAAAAAGCCTTTCCTTCAAGTACCAGTATGACTAAAATCCCAGAGAGAATATCCCAGGTCAACAGCTTTCCTTGATGCACGCTGGGCACCCAATGCATGCTGAGAAACGCTGTTGACTCATTTAAAAATTTATCACTTTAAGAGTTAAGTGTGTATGCACCACGGAGGAGTAAATGAATTTGTTGCATGTAATTATGAGCAGAGGTGATGACACATCGCCCATCCCAAGGACAGGGACAACAATAAAATACCTCAATCATAATCCCAAATTTCAAATCAAAATGATCTCAATCAATCTCCAGTAACCTTGATTTTTCTTTTTTTCAGGTCTGTCCCTGCTTGTCCACTTGTGTGTGTGTGGTACAAATGTAAGACTGAACCTGTTGCATTAATTAATGTACACACCAAGACTGCATTTGTCCGAAAAATGCATACCCAGGAATTTAACTAGATCAAAGGCAGCAACAGATAATAAATATTCCACTCCTGCTGAGAACAATATAATAGGCTTTTCAGACAGATAAGAGCCTTTGAATTGAATGGACTTTCTTCTCAGCAAATGTATTGATAATCACACTGTACTCTGCCTGGTTCAGCAACACACCTTTCCAGGGGGTCATGTTAGTAATACACGTGAGCCTGTCATCCGTCTTCTGGCTCTTTCCACTGTTTTCCTTTTCAAAGTCAATTCCTCTTTATGTAGCAGTGACACTGTAAGCCACCCCAAGTCAAAAACATTGTCTACTGCAGTTTGTGACATGCATTTTTTCTTTCCTACTGTGTAATGTTACTTTCGGAACTAACATGATAACAATTTTCCTTCTTGCCTGCTGTAAATTGTAACACGTCACTTTTTGACATACTTTCTTGTCAAGGTTCCGAGTTAAAGTACTGAAAAAAATCCTCCTACAGCAGTTTGACTCATTCCACACTATGGTCACAGGTCTTGGGCAGTGCCACAACCACAGACTTAAGACTATAGCAGGGCTGCCAACATTGAAAGTTAAAAAAGTGTAGTCATGTACCGAGCGAAGCGAGGTGCTTAAAATAGGCCGGGGGTCCGGGGGCTGCCTTAAATATGCATTCTAGGGCTCTTTCAATGTCAAATTTATCCCTTTGAACAGTTTTTATGACTTTTTTTTTCATTGATTAGGTCAGGTTACACTGTACATAATGCAGCAAGGAAACTTCTGCCAAGTAATCATATGATTGTTAGGTTAAAAACTACACAAACACACAAGCTCAAAAATAAAAATTATTTTAATCTCTTGTTTGGAACATGAATGTTCACTGTTCAACTCTTATACTTTGAAACTATTACAATCCCAGGCATGCACTGTACAATAATATTGCTTGTAGTCAAAATTCAAAAAAAAAAAAAAAAAGAAATCTTAATGTCATATTTGAGACACAAATGTTTTTTATTTAAGTGTTATTCATCAGATACATGGCCTGCAAACTGTTACAATGCCAGAGATGCACTGTTTTTAATTATCTGCAGTGTTGTTTCCACAATAATATTGTGAATTAAATCATATCTCTTTCTCACAAATGGAGAATTCTCTGACAACAAGCATGCATAAGTAATGGTAACTGTCCTTATAAAATGTACGAAAGAAAACAAAAATAAATAAAATACACTTCTTTTTTTGCTTCTACATCATCATATAAACATAATATAACACAGTACTGCCAGATCTCTTTTTACTGGAAAAAAGGCCTCCACATGTACCATAAAATACTGTCCACAGGGAGAAAGTTGCTTTAATGTTGTTTCAATAATAATATGTAATTAAATCTTTCTTACAAATTTATGGTGATCCCCTGAAAACAAACCTACATTAGTAACTGTCCATGCGATACAAATATGTGCCATGGACAAAGAAATAAAAGTGTAGAAATAAACATGTTAGATTTCTTGCATCTATATGACACAAGATACTGTACAGCCAAGTGTATTTTGACTGAAAAAAAGTCTGCAGATCTATCATCATAATACTGTCCATGTGTAGAAAGTCCAGGATTCAGTAACTGTCCATGTAATACAAATATATACCATGGACATACTTAATAAAGTGTAGAAATACACATGCTAGCTTTCTTGCATCTATATGACAGGAGGTCCTGTGTACCCAAGTCTCTTTTGACAGAAAAAAAGTTGCCAGATCTATCATTTTGATACTGCCCATATGTAGAAAGTCCAGGCTTCAGATTTTTGGCCAGATATATTTTCACAAGAGGGCTGTGTGAACAGCCCATGCTCAGCTGACCCATGCTTTAACAGATATGGTACAGACACATCTACTGTACACTGCCAGCAAGTTTGAAGTGAATGTGGCAGTTTTGGAGATGAAGTCAAAAGTGTGAATATGCATTGGAATGACCAATGACTTGCATAGTAATCAATAAGAATGGTGTATTTTTTAATAAGCACCTGAAAATAGAAAAAGATTGCAGTGCCACCTGGTGAACAAATTCAGAACTAGGAGTCCCTAGGAGTGTTTCTGTGTGATATCAAAGCAATTGGCCGAGCGGTTTTGGAGAAGAAGATTTTTTAAGATTAGCCCCAAAAATGAACAAAAAAATTCATAAAAAATCCAAAAATCACTGGACCTTGACTATTTGAACAAACTTGGTACAGACCCACCCAAGGCACATCCCTACCCGTTTGAAGTGGATCTGGCCAGTAGTTTTGGAGAAGAAGTCGAAAATGTAAATTGTTGACGGACGGAGGACCATAAGATAAGCTCAGCTGACTGACAAGTCAGCTGAGCTAACTAGATTTCAAAATTAATCTAGCTGTATCATAATACTGTCAAAATAAACTTAAGTCATATATTGGTATCTCTTTCAAATGCTGATAGTGATCGTATATTCTTTTTTACTTAACATGCTTTGAAACATGTCTAGTTCTAACATGTTTGTTCAATTGTGGAAAGTCCCAACCTGACAATTCCCGTAGCAAAACAGACATTTCAATTAAGGCACTGAATATCAACACATCATATTTATGTATTGAACAGAGTTATCTCCATATTTGGAGGTTTTTCTGTTCAATACATAAGTATGATGTGTTGATATATTCAGTGCCTTAATTGAAATGTTTGACTGTTTTGCCACTGGAATATCATGTTGGGACTTTCCATAATCGTACAAATCAACTACATATTTATGAGATGGCTACAACATCTGATTCAGAAGACCTGGTTTTGGTGGTGGTCAAGTGAACATATGTTGCAGACTTGGCCTTCTGCAAGGTTGCTTTGGAATGAGTGGAGGTGTGACACACTACCCCTTTTGCTACCATAAACTGCTTATGAGTGATGAGGCTGCAAAGGGTTGCACCCTGCATGCTTGCTCTGGATTCAGTTTTGTTTTTGCTGACTAGACTGAATATACGCTCACAGTCAGCATTTGAGTGAAATATGGTAAGAATGGCTAACATAACAGTTGCCACCTTATCATATTTCTGCCTTCCATTGCCATCTTTCATTCCTTTTATCAGCTGCCACTGGGTGTCTGCTCTTGTGCATGACACAACACTAGATGGCAGCACCTCAGTCTGGTAACTCAAGAATTCATTCTCCAGTTTATCAACATCTTCATCAGAAAGAGTCAAACATGAAAACCTGTCCACAAAGTATAGTACAGACTCAAAGCTGACATGTTCTCGCTTTGACACATTTACCACTTCTGCATGCTTTAGCAGTGGGTCTTTATATGGGAATTTTTTTATCATATATTCCACAGCAGCTGCATAGTACCTTCGTACAGATCTATAGAAATCTGTTAGGTCAAGCTGGTCACAAGCCCCAATAAAATCTCTAGCTTTTTGTCCAATGAACAGGCCACTGTCATTCTTTTGATTTTCTGCTACTTTGTATGGAACTTCTGTGATGTCATCATAAGCATTGATAATTTCAGGTTTTACAAATCTCACTAGAATATCTTTCAACTGACGAATAAGTGTACTGTGCAGTCGATGTATAACAGGCTCATCTAACTGCAAGAATGTATTGACTACATCAAACACAGGCAGGGATGCATTGAGGAAGAAGCAATACAGTTTACAGTTTGGGTTATCAAGATGTTTGCATACTCGAGTGACCTTAGATTCAGCGTATGACAGTGGCCTATGAGTATGACTATCTACACGCACACTTTGTTGTCCTTTCTCATTTTTATCTCCACTAAAGATTTTCCCACCATCCTTTGTATTTTTTGCACTAGATGTATCTCTATCTTTTGCTTTCTTTTGTGCACTTTTTACATGGGATTCCGCAATTTGCTGCTGTTTGAAGATGTATTTTCCGATATCAAAACTGCTTTTGGTAGCATGCTCATTGTCAGCATTCATGCCAGGCTTCGCAGCAGTGTTGCCATTGGTGCCAGATGTTGAGACAGGTTTCCCACAGTGACTGGAGGTAGATGTTGAGACAGGTTTCCCACTGTGACTAGAGGTAGATGTTGAGACAGGTTTCCCACTGTGACTAGAGGTAGATGTTGAGACAGGTTTCCCACTGTGACTGGAGGTAGATGTTGAGACAGGTTCCCCACTGTGACTAGAGGTAGATGTTGTAACAGGTTTCATACTGTGACTGGTGCTGGATACGGAGACAGGTCTCCTACTGTTACCACTGTGGTGAGTGGTGCTAGATGTTGAGACTGGTATCCCACTTTTAGCTACAGGCTTTGAGTGATGGTTTGCTCCATGTTTTTTGGCACTGCTGCTGCTATTTGGTGTAGATGAGGTTGTCTTTGTTGATCTGGTTGGCTTTACTAACTTTGCCTTTTCAGCATGAAAGAATTCCAACAGTGCAGGCCATTGTTGCAAAAGACGATCAATACAAATCCCCAATGACAGCCAGCGTGTGCTGACATTTTTGAGAATTTTACGCTCATCAACTCCACTGAGAGTTTGATAATAACGCAATTCTTGCTGACGATTTGAAGATTTTTCCAAATAAAAGTAAACATCAACAAGTATATCAGGAACATTTACAGTCAGTTCTGCAGCAGCTCTTTGAGCAGCAAGATTAATGAGGTGACATGGGCATTTTGCTAAGTAGATGGACGAACATCTTCTGGTCAGACAGCCAGCCACACCCTTGTTTGTTCCCTGCATCACCATAGCATTGTCTGCTGCGAAGCTCATGCAATTCTCCCATGGTATTTTACGTTTGGATAGTTCATAGTCCATTAGCTTGTATATATTTTCACCACATGACGATTCTGTACATTCAGGCATGCACAGCAGCACTGTCAGTATACGCCCCATAGTTCCATCAAAATATTTTACGACTATGGGGTAAAGCTTTCTGTCCCCATAGTCCGTACTGCCATCGGTGGCAATGGAAAATGGCATTTCCCTCATGGCAGAGGTTATATTGTCCACATCTTCTGAAGCCAGTGTTTCTACAATTGCAGTACTTTTGGTTCGGCCACATCCATACTTGGCTAAAACACAAAAAAGGAAAGATCACTATAATATTCCTGTAATTGGATGTTTAAAAGCTAGAGATTCGTGACATTGCAGTTACCACCCCACCCCGACCCCCCACTGGACACAGATTCCAGGCATAGACAAGTCATGACTGACTCTTGTTTTAGGAATTCCAATCATATATAATACATCCTGCCCTCACCCCCTTGTCTGAGAAGCAGGCCTTCTGCCCCCAGCTAAGTACATAAACATCAGAACATAAAAAAAAACCCAGAGTCTGCTTTGCAGGCAACCCATCCCAATGAAACTTGAAAAAACAAAAAAACTTTTTTTTTTTTTTTTTTCACTTGAAAAAACAAAACAAAATATGAGTAGGTGTCTCAAATGGGCCCAAAGCCTATTTCCTTACCACCACTCTCATATTTTCATCCCTCTTTTGAATTAGGGTGGGGGGTGCAAAATATTGGAAAAAAAATTGAAGTCCACAACTGAAAAAAATTTGAGCAGGACTTACCTTAGAAGTTAGATAAACTTTTTTCAAGGTTTATATCCCCCAACCCCAACCCGCTGCCTCAGCTGAACAACTGGTCAAACTGTCCTCTAAGCTACCTAAATTCAACAACAGTTTGGCCCCTACCTTGGGTTGTGGAACACCATGGTTCCCCACTGGGGTCCCCACTTTTGCGTCAAGCATCCAAACCAAGGGGGGGGGGGTGTGTGTGTGCAAAATATTGAAAAAAAATCTAAGTCCACAACTGAAAAAAATTTGAGCAGGACTTACCTTAGATAAACTTTTTTCAAGGTTTATATCCCCCCCGGGATATCCCCCCAACCCGCTGCCTCAGCTGACCAACTGGTCAAACTGTCATCAAAGCTAGCTAAATTCAACTGCATCATAATAGTTTGGCCTTTGCCTTGGGTAGTGATACGCCCAGGTTCCTCACTTTTGCGTCAAGGCATCCATAGCCAAACACATTTAAACTTAAAATATCATGAATAATTAGGAAAATTCTGACACTCACCAGCAATATCTGAATCCGTGAACATTTTTCGGAACAAGCTCCCCATGTGATCAGCTACCGCGAGCGGTATGTTGTGCTCCACAAGAAATTCGACGCCTAATACTTCGGCGTTTATCACTTTAATGTCAGATGCTGTCGCAAAGAATCCTCCCATGTGTTTTGTCTTTTCCAGTTCCGTTTTGTACTGCAAATGTTTTTTAGTTTTTGTGTGCTTTTCAACATCGTGGCGACCGGAATGGCGGACACTAAAGTCAACCCTGCAAACGGTACACCATGCATGATGCCTGGACAGCTTTGAAGCTATGATGACTGGCCACTCTTCCGTGTATGCTTTCCGAAACTGCTGGTCTGTCAGTTTTCTTTTCTTCTTAGCAGGTGGAGACGACGTTATGCTCTGTTGCTTCTCCATTATGGCGCTCACAACCCCGGGCTCACACGTGGTCCACCTTCAGTGACCTTCGCCTTTCCGTTAGTCAAACATACTCCCTCCTAGCAGTCGTTAATTTTAATGCTAAAAAATGGGTATCGGAGGGAGGATAACACAAAGGCTCCGAAACATGTTGAGTAGTTACCCGCTGAAGACCCTTTAATTTATTTGGGCTGATACAGCCTGTGTCAAAATTTTACAGAGGAACGTGTGCAATATAGACAATAGTAATTCCATATATATACAGGTTAGACAGGGACAGGTTAGCTTATGGAGAGTAAAGAGTTCGAGCTGCGGAATAGGATATTGACTACTAGGAAGTGGTTCTGGGCAAAAAGACACAAATACAAAACATAACCGACACCGCGTAAACAACAGCGGGAACAGCCAGTGACAGACGCGTGCATGACAACTCAGACGTGTATCGCAGACAAGTTTTACTACACAGCTGTTTAAAACACAGTAATGTACTTCAACCAGCCACAGATAAAAGGAGCATATATATTGACCGTTGTTTTGGCAAAAATCGTAGGGACATGAGGCAAAGTCGTAGTGGCGTAGCAGAGTAGTTAAAAGCGTATTTTCTACGCCCAAATCGTAGATATTGGCAGCCCTGCTATAGGCATGTTGGTACTTGAACGAAAGCTCTTTTCATGAAGAATTTAAATATGCAATTGTCGTCTTAAATCTAGGTAACTATACAGAAAAATCAGGGACTGGTATGGAATGAGTTAAACATTTTTTCTCATAGCAAGTATTCTTGGGTAGCATTGTCTCATTTTATTAAGCATGCCATAAAGTTAAAAGAGGTCCTGCAGTCAGAGAGGGTCTACACTCTACTTACTCCCCACAGTCCCTGCCAGTGTAGCCCTGGCGGCAGGCGGTACATCGCAGCCGTCCATCAGGGTCCAGCACACAGGTTGGCGAGAAACTGTAATCAAATGTACAAAACGTGGCAATTATTGCAGTTTTGAGTACTGTACAGAGACACCCCCCCCCCCCCCTATAAGGCCACCCCAAATACACTAAAATAGTGGCCTTATAAGACGGGTGGCCTCTCTTGTGGGGGTAAAATACCCTGAAAATGCCACACTAGCAGCATGGAGAAGTGGCCTTAGTAGAGGGGTGGCCTCTCCTGGGGGGGGGGGGGGCTTATACAAGGGGCGTCACTTTAGAGCAAAGTGAGGCCAACAGCAATGTTACAATTATGTTTTCAGACGTTTGTATTTCACTCCAAAACCTCTGAACCATGTGTTTCAACGCTCAGTTTACCCTTTTATCCTTGAACTGGGACTGAGTCAACAGCTTTCCTTGGCATGGGCTTGGTGCTATTAAAGTGCCCAACCCATGCCAAGGAAAGCTGTTGACCTGGGGCATGTTATCTTGATAGGTCTCATCTACAATTCTGATAGCACTTGGGGTTTTCTTTACTGTTGAAATTAGTGTAAAACATCAAAGTAGACAACATTTGACAGCAGGCAGTTTGGGCTGATTTAAGGAGAACAGATTGAAGTTCCTGACTCGTGGTGTCTACCTGGTAACCTGTGCCAGCACAAACTTTGTAATGGACTGAAACTCTGTTGAAACTAGGTGTAACATATAAGGCAACTTTTCCTAGGTGGCCCTTGCAGAAGCGGATGCTTATCATCCTTAGCAGGGTCATCCTGACTACAATTATAATGGTAATTCCATTCTCACTATTATTTATCCTGTTTTTGTCTTCTATGTTTTTGTGCACTTACCAAAATGTGTACAATGTATTCACTTCTATGTCGAATAAAATGAATCTGAATCTGAATCACCACACACAAAGGACAGCCACATCATCTACTGTGACAAAATATCTATAATCCAGAAGGCTGAATAACTGTGCATCAAGTTGAAAGGGCCAGTCCACTGTCAAGATATATCAGCGTTACTCACTTGTTGGAGGGGGCAGTGAGTGGACAGGCACATTGCAGGCAATCCCTGGCAGTGCCCCGAGTGGGGTCTCCATAGTACCCTCTTCTACAGCGGTCACAGCGGTCACCCTCTGTGTTGTGTAGACATCCCTATGAACAATGAACACATGATAAAGTCTGGTTACACAGGGTTAATAATCTGCAAACAAAGTCCACAGTTTTCACTACCAAACAGCCCTGAGAAACGGTAGACTGAGCAGACTAGGGTTAATGATACAACTGCAGTAGATGACATGTTCAACATCAGATATGTACAGTATCAGATGATATATGTACGGCATCAGATGATATGTACAACATCAGTTGATATGTACAGTATCAGATGATAACATGTACAACATCTGTACAACATCAGATGATGACACGCACAACATCAGACGATATGTACAGCATCAGATGATGATGTACATCATATGTGCAACATCATATGACATGCACAGCATCTGTATGTCAGATGATGACATGTACATCAGATGATAACATGTACAGCATAAGGTGATAACACATACAGAATCAGATAATGATATGTACATCAGATGATAACATATACAGCATCAGACGATAACATGTACAGCAACAGATGATTACACGTACAGCACCAGATGATGACATGTAGATCAGATGATGACATGCACAACATCAGATGCTTGCCAGTTACTATAAATGGGAAAAAGTTACAAGGGGATGCACTGGACTTCAGTCTCTCGTGGACATGTTGGAAAGGTCATGGTTGGCATCTTTCCATTGCCTGGACTTGTCCAGCAATAACAAAAAGGTAACAAAAAGAAAAAAAAAAGAAAACGAGCAACTGCAGACTGCACGTTTACATGTTCAATGTTTGTTTCTGTGTGAGAATGCTCACATCAAAGTATACGTTCCAAACATAAGTTTCACTTTCACTCATCATTATATTTTTTGCTGAGTAGAAAATCAATTTTCAATTGTTTCATGGCCAAGCTTTTACAAAATTGACCTCAAATGTTCCTCTGCTACACCTTTAGCTGTTATTAAAGAGGAGAATAAGGTTCCTGTGACAGATCTTCAAAGCAAAATGAGATACAAAGTTGGTGTTATCTTATCCTGGTGTAATAAAAGTTCTTGGTTATACTCAGCATTACTTTCTCTACATGAGATAAAAGTGTAGGTCATGGATTGTTACTTCACATAATATTTGCTAACATAGGCTACTTCAGTCCACACAAATTACATGTTCTGTAACTATAAAAGACAATTCCTTACGATACATCGTCCAGTAGCTGGGTCACATGATGCGGCATGGCCATGACAGTTGCATCTGGTGCAGCGACGGGTGTTCGTGCGACGATCGATTTCCTCATTGTAGCCAGGTGCACAACTCTATGAATGCAAAAGATTTATTGGACTAACTCAAGTAGCAAAACACTTCCTTACTGGGAAGCTCTGACCACTAATTTCTGCAAGAAGTGACCATGATCTAAACATCAACCAAATTTTAAAGTTCCCGTTTAATCATTTAATGGTACCTGAACTTATAGGTATACAACTCTTTAATGTTGCAAAATACTTACCATAACTCTGCCATATAAACACTAATCATTTATATGTATATATACTCTACAAATATTCAGTTTGATAAGGGCGTTCAATATTCAAATGTTTGCAATCATTGTATCTGAACTTTCAAGTGTACAGGTCTTTAATGTTGGAAACTACTCAGCATAACTCGCACATATATATATATATATATATATACCAAGCTATTCCCAAAATAGCGACTTTTATGCTCGTGGAAAGTGAACCCCCTTTTTCCTCTTTCTGCGTCACCGGTCTATGGACTGTGACACCCATTCATCCGTTTTCTTCTGCGACTGCGCCATCCACGCTGACTGGCTGGGAGTCCTGCGTGGCTATTTCAAACATGGATTTCACCCCTTTTGCTCCGTGGCCTTCAGCGACTTCAGACGTGTTTTCAACAAATTTCTCAACATCAATTTTTAACGGTTCCAAATTCTTTCCTAACAGTGATTCAAAATTTTCCCTCCCTCCTCCCCATCTTCTCCTGCATTTTCTATTAGGGCACATTTGGCCCTACCACTTGCCAAGTTTACTTCTTTTCGTAACTTTTCTTTATCAGAAATTGTACAAAGTGTAAATAAATCGGCCGGGGGCAATTTCCAAAAGTACAAAAGATCAGCCCTCGGCCCAGATCCAACCAAAATTCTGGAGTAATGCTGTTTCTCTTAGGGTTACTTGACAACAAAGCTAAACACTGGTCTGCATCATGCTGCAATATTGTTCGGAAGGTGTACTTGGCTTGTCAGTTGTAAGGAGCATAAATATATATATATATATATACAGTGGAACCTGCAATTTAAGACCACCTCTAATGCCAGGCAAAAGTGGTCACATATGACAGGTGGTCTTTCTTTGCAGGTAAATAAACAAAGAAATATAAGGCCAGTGTCTTGAAAGGGTGGTCTTAAAAACTAATGTGGTCTCTCACGAGAGGTGGTCTTAAAAGCAGGTACCACTGTGTGTGTGTGTATATATATATATATATATATATATATATCTAGTCAGGCAAAGGGTTTTCAATGCAAATTAATCCAAAGTTTGCACTAACTTCACTCCTATTCTGGTCTAGAATCCAGCTAACGTCTTTTGAATAAACTTTTTTCAATATGGCATTTCTGAAAAGTGAAGCATGTCTTTAGAGACCATGTGCAGCCATCACCACACTGTGGTCTCTCAAAACAGGTGGCCTCTCATAAGAGGTATAAATAAGACAAATATGGCATAAATAAAGGAAGGATCACTAATGCCTCAAGCTGGCCTATTGGATGACACAATCCATTGTACAACAATGAAGGATCCCCGGCACAAAACAATGACAGATCCCTGAGTTAGTGTGGCGTCAGCTTACCTGACAGGACAGCCTGACACAAAACGATGACAGATCCCTGAGTGAGTGTGGCTTCAGCTTACCTGACAGGACAGCCCCGCACAACACAATGACAGATCCCTGAGTCAGTGTGGTGTCAGCTTACCTGACAGGACAGCCCGGCACAAAACAATGACAGATCCCTAAGTCAGTGTGGAGTCAGCTTACCTGACAGGAGAGCCCGGCACAAAACAATGCCAGATCCCTGAGTCAGTGTGGCATCAGCTTACCTGACAGGACAGCCCGGCATAGCCCTGGGGACACTGACACAGCTCCACTATCTCCGCCACACGCTGCCCCGTGTTCCGTTCCACTGCGGTGTCCAAGCTGAGATCACGCAGAATTGAGAATGCCATGTTCGTGTGGTATGTTGAGCGAATGAGGATAGCGCGGATGTTGGACAATGCCTTCATGAAGGTTGCTCTAGTGGGCTGTGTGCCATCTGATTGGCGGAAGGAGGTCTGCAAGTATGTCATGGCACGACAATTTAGAACATGTACAGGCCTGACAGATCAGTCTTATAGCTATGCACACTGGCTATTTCATACTGTCAGCAAAAAAACCCCGAAAGCATGAATAAGGAAATAGGTGTCTTGCTAATATTGAACCTGTACTCATGCCCATCGTTTTACAATCTCGCATTTTAAACTATGCCACCATGTGCAAATGAAGAAAGTTTGAAACTTCTGTTGTTATAATAACAGTACTTCACAATTAAAATTTGTTTATCATACAGAGTTCAGTTTAACGTATTACAGCTTATGCCTCCAGGGGAATATTTGAGACTGACTAAACGAACTGCTGAGGTGGTTGGTGCCAGCGTGAAAGAACTCACCTCTCGCATGAGGATCCTATATATCTTGGTTTGCTCGGGTGTAGGTGTGGGGTTGAACAGGTGGTACAGCCGTTGATCCCCACTCTGCCAAAGATCAAAGATAAGTCAACTGCTAAAATACAATCTCCATTTTCGAACGTGCTTTCATGGAGCATAATTATTCATACAGCAAAACTTACCATGATGCAACATTGTTCATGGGGTATAACTTACTTTGTGTAAGATTTCCCTAAAGAACCATCTTTGGCAAATTAATATACAGAACTGTCTATGCAAAACAGTTATTTGATTGAATTCTATATGTACCTCACCTAAATAACCCTGAACAGAAATGCACAAACTAAAATCATTAAAACTAGAAAAGTTGTTCTAGGTAGAGGGGGTACCCCCACTTTCCATGTACATGGATTCTGTGACCCTGAAATTGAAGTTAAGGTCACCAAAATGTAATTAGGTCCAGAAATAGTATCAAGGTACAATTGAGATAAAACTTAAGTTTGATGTGGTCCTGTGCATCACCAGATATTTTGTTCACAAAGGTTCGGTTACGAAAAGTCAGTCATTCCAGAAAGGTGAAGGTCATTCATACATCACAGGTTCATAGGAGAAGGCCTTCTGGGATGTTGAGGATATCAAACCGTCTTTGGTTGCTGAGACAGAGACCCAAGCAATCTTATAATCAGCAGAATAGTGACTTTCTCACAATATTAACTGCTTCAATTTTATATCCCTATATCAACCCATTTTATTTCTTCAGAAAAGAAAACATTGTATTTTTGCCTCTTTTTGTAAGCAATTTTGGCCTTGTTCTAGCTAATCTCTGACAAATATTGGCAAAAAACATAAAACTGAAGAGTATTGACCCCCAGCAATTCTGTTCAAAATGTACCCAAGAAGACTCACTTTTACTTAACTTGCATGTCCTGATGCCAGTTAAAAAAGGTTTTGAATACACATATAAAAAACGTCTCGAGTATACGCACCAGGATCTCAATGTCTACATCACGGTATATCTGACCGGCATCCTGGGCCACAGAGAACACCAGCTGGAACTTGAGGTATCCTCCATACGATGCCACCTGTGGTCAAATATAGGAACTAAATAATGACTGTATTTACTGTAATAAACAGCTGAATGTACCAAGACCAAACACAGCCTGTCAGCATTGAACCTTTCTGAAAATCGTCAAGACTGAACTGCTCTCATAGAGGCTCGTCAGCAGAATGACTTTACCACCACTGAGTTTTCCTTCCCAGTCTTAAATATGTTTTAGTTGCCAAGTTTTTTTGTCCTACAAAGACTGGCCAAATGCAAAGTAAAACAATTTTTTTTTGTATAGAATTCTGACTTGATGTGAAGGTTATCATTATCAGTTCTTTCTCCCAAAGTCTATTTCAAAGCAAAACTATTTGCAATATATTTTCCTCTTTGTAAATCATGGAGCTCTGACTTGGTATTTCCCATTTAAGCTTATCCATTAAGATAGAATGTCCATAACTTCTAACAAACAGATGGGTAGTCACTCAGGCAAAGACAATGACAAGCTTTTTAAAGATAACAAAATTTTGCTCAGACATATTTCAATAGGAATAACATTTAAATTACAAGGTATCCAATATATATGTACCACAACCTTAAGCTAAAAAGTTCTTAAACTCAAACCTGGTCTCCTCGGAAAATTGGTGGCAGGTGCCAGAACAGACTTTCACGTTCCCTCTGTACTCTGGAGAAGTCTGTAAACTTGATCTCATTTGTGGCCCGATTTACAACAATGCCATTTGTTATAGGGTCAGACAGCCGCCTTGTTATTAGACCAAAGCCATGGTTACCATCGACACTGAAATCTGGGCGTATCTGTGGAAGACAAGAGCAATTTTGAAACCATACGTAGAATAAATAATGCCACATGACATTGACTATTTAAAGATCCTTTCTTTAGCCCAACAAAGGCGTTTCACATGGAACGCATCCGTTGTCTACCTCCAGACACAGCATCTGTCAAAGAAATCCAAACCACAATGTCTACAGAATCACAGCAACAAAATTAAAGTCATGTTACCTTAGTAACAAGTACTTAATATGCATTACAATATTGCATAATCATGGTCTGGGAGAGAAATTTTTGCTATATTAACCCTTAAAGGGTCAGGTTATTTTTTGTCCCAGTGTGAATAGAAGTAACAATTTTCATTGAACACAGTGCAGTGGGAACAGATTTCATTGAAGCATACCCAAAGAATGTATTACTGTCACCGGAATGCCAAGTTTCATTATGTGCAATAAATTGCTAATAGTCACGTGACTGGTTCCCATGGCAACCCCTTTAATCACTCATAAATGGCAAAAAATCATTAAAAATCTGCTGAATTAGAGAACAAAGTAGCTCCCCATTTTATGTGAAGCACCCTCTTCTCCAAATATGTATGGTATATGGATAACTGAACATATAAACTTTCAGTAAACTTTGAAAATAAAACATGGATCACATGACCTGTTTCCTTGGCAACTGTTTAAATATTGGTTGTACTTGGCTAAAAATTGGAACAACTGCATTTTTACATAGATCTGCAGAACCGGTTAGAGGCAGCTACTATGCATAACACATAGTCACCATTGGTATTCATAGATTATGTTCCAGGTTAATATTCTGCAAGAAAATGACAGAAATAAAACAACACTGCAGTATCTTTATGAAAAATTTGTGGTTTCCCCCCATTTTAATATGTTGCCATGGAAACAGAGCATGATTGGATTCACAATCATATATGCAAGGCATTATACTGATATGTAGTTTATAAACGTGGATGACAAGCATGCATACAATGTAAAAAGTTTTGTAATTATAGTCATTCGTTTCAGTGCAAAAAGCAAAGTAGGCCTTCGCTATTGGCTGCCTATCAATATTTATCATGTATCTGCAACTATGCTCCTTCCCCCCCTCCCCCTCCTTGTAAATTGAGTGCAGAGAAACTACTTACATAGGGCTTCACCTAACAACACCAGAGAAAGCTCAGCTATGTAATAGGACTCTGCCTGACTACAGAAAAGATGACTCTGCTACATATATAGGACTCCACCTGACTACAGCAGAGATAGCTCAGTTACTTATATAGGACTCCACCTGACTACAGCAGAGATAGCTCAGTTACTTATATAGGACTCCACCTGACTACAGCAGAGATAGCTCAGTTACTTATATAGGACTCCACCTGACTACAGCAGAGATAGCTCAGTAACTTATATAGGACTCCACCTGACTACAGCAGAGATAGCTCAGTTACTTATATAGGACTCCACCTGACTACAGCAGAGATAGCTCAGTTACTTATATAGGACTCCACCTGACTACAGCAGAGATAGCTCAGTTACTTATATAGGACTCCACCTGACTACAGCAGAGATAGCTCAGTTACTTATATAGGACTTCACCTGACTACAGCAGAGATAGCTCAGTTACTTATATAGGACTCCACCTGACTACAGCAGAGATAGCTCAGTAACTTATATAGGACTCCACCTGACTACAGCAGAGATAGCTCAGTTACTTATATAGGACTCCACCTGACTACAGCAGAGATAGCTCAGTTACTTATATAGGACTCCACCTGACTACAGCAGAGATAGCCAAGTGACACTTACAAGAAAACCACAAGCTGGATAACTGTGTGACACAGGGGCCATGCAACAACAGCAGAGATGACTTTGCTATAGAAGATTGCTGAAGGCAGCCTACAGTTTGGATGTCACAAGGCCTTACCTGGCTGAGGTAATAGTTGGAACTGGAGCATTGGGTGGTGAGTCCACTACAGTAGCAGGCCAGGCAGCCCTGGGGGTTGGCCTCCTCCAGGAAGTAGTGGCCTGCTTTACAACTTCTGCAGTTCTGCCCGGTTACGTGGGTCTGAAAGCACACAGGTCAGGACATGCAGGGAAGCCCTGGCACCTCCACTGCACAGTTAGCCTGGATACAGCTCAACATGAGTTAGTTTTGGAGAGGTGTCGTGGACCACAAATGACCAAAGGCACAAAAATACTGTGCACAGAAAAACCTATTTGCCAACTTTTACACATCTAACAGTTACTGAACATTTCCAAGATTACACATCACAAGAAAACGGACAAGTTACTTGTCAGTTTAATCCAATAAAGTGAGTCTGGCTTGTACTCAGTAAAAATCCAGCTCACTTCGTGAGACTAATTAAGAAGAGCTTCAAGTTTAGATAATTTTTATTATGTGACTGTTGTTCATTAAATGTGCAACAAAACACAACTGTTTTCAATCTTTTACAGGGTACTGAGAAATTAAATATCACACAAGCCTACAAGACAGACAGGAGACGAGGGCCTGCCGGCAGCGCCACCTACCTTACAACGACACTGCTTCGTCCTGGGATCACACTGAGTGTTGGCCACTGTACCTCGTGGGTCACAGCTACATTGCACTCCCTGCTTGACACAGGACTCCCCAGGCCTCATGGGGTTGCCTACATACCCTGGTAAACATCTGTAAGGAGAGCATTGACACAAATTTCCTCAGTGACAGCATCATGTATTGACATTTTTCAACTTTAACCTTCAAGGCTGCATCTTTTGAGTGGCAACTTCTTCTGAGTTATGGTTCTCCAAAGCACTAAATTTTTGAGGTATGCAAAGTGAACTCGACTATGCTCTCAGATTTTCAATGTGAGGCTTTTATCTGTTTCTGCAAATTTACCTGTGGACATCATTGCATTCATGAGCTTTATTACAACAAAAGAAGTGCACTGTCTCCTATTGGCCCCTTAAATACCCCAGAAAATGTGGTCTTATGAAGAGGTGGCCTCTTCTGAGGAGAAAACAAGATGAAAGCACCACAATTATGCATATCATAATACCTTACATGTGTTGGTACAGGGTGATAGTTGGGTGGATCTGATTGATTGATTGATTGATCATGCATATTCTGTATGATAGTTGGGTGGATCATGCACTGTATGGTGGTTGGGTGGATCATGCATGTTCTGTATGATGGTTGGGTGGATCCTCCATGTTTTGTAGGATGGTTGGGTGGATCCTGTACTGTATGATGGTTGGGTGGATCCTGTACTGTATGATGGTTGGGTGGATCCTGTACTGTATGGTGGTTGGGTGGATCCTGTACTGTATGGTGGTTGGGTGGATCCTGTACTGTATGATGGTTGGGTGGATCCTGTACTGTATGGTGGTTGGGTGGATCCTGTACTGTATGGTGGTTGGGTAGATCATGTACTGTATGGTGGTTGGGTAGATCATGTACTGTATGGTGGTTGGGTAGATCATGCACTGTATGGTGTTTGGGTGGATCATGTACTGTATGGTGGTTGGGTAGATCATGTACTGTATGGTGGTTGGGTAGATCATGTACTGTATGGTGGTTGGGTAGATCATGTACTGTATGGTGGTTGGGTGGATCATGCACTGTATGGTGTTTGGGTAGATCATGTATGTGCTGTACGATGGTTGGATGGATCATGCATGTAATGTTGGATGAATGGCCATATACTTAAAAAACCATCAGGTATCAGGAAAGTATCTTTGAAACAAAAGATAATTTCCCATTTGGTTGAGGAAGGTTTCCCTGAGGATGAGGGATCAGAGGATAAAAATTTGGCAATTCAGCAAGTGCAACACCTTACCTCTGTGACTGTTCTGATCACAGAAATTAAATTAATTGAATTCTTTTAATGCCAAGTTTTCCCTCAGTCGACAGCTTTTCTGGGCTTTAACAATATGGCCAAAGTGTGCCAAGGAAAGCTGTTGATCTGCAACATCCTTACAGTCTCCACCCTGTAGGCATGCTGGGATGGCAATAAAGGGTCAGTTTACAGGGAATATGAAATTGGTATCATTAACCCTTTCCCCCTTAAACGGGCCAAAACCGGCTGGTGGTCAAATGTCGTCTGCTTCAGCATTTTCAACTAATTTCAATAGCAATGAAAAACAATTTAACTGAGAATTGATGATGAGATTTGTCCAGACAACATGACCCAGGTCAATAGCTTTCCTCGGCATGGAATTGGCACTAAAAATCCATGCTGAGGAAAGTTGTTGACTCAGTCTTAGTTCAAGGGGGAAAGGGTTAAGTCACTTGGGTGCACATAGATTTCGATGGAAGATTGGCACAGAAAGAGAAAAGATCATTTTTCTGTGGCAGCCTGCAGCAAGAGTGGAAAATAAGTGGAGCAGCACTGACGCGATGGCCTGGACAGCATCATGGAAAAGCACCTACCGCTCACATCGACGCCCTGTGTGGCCTGCTGGACACGCATCACATGTTACTTGGCGGTCAGGTGCCAGACGACATGTTGGACTGAACCTATAATTAAAAACAAGAAGCCCATGGGTGTAATGCTCTGCTGATACATAATCTGATGACCATCACCAATAAATCACTTTCCTGCATGGCACAGAGAAATAATGAAGGTCATTGATGTCCAAGGAACACCCTGCCATTACAAAATCACCTCTTTCACATTTATAGGTATTATGACCTAACAAAAATATGTCAGAGTGACTGATATTATACAACATAGTAGCATTAGACATGATCTATACATCCTATAAATTTGGCACGTGTAATTCAATTATTTTTTTAGATATAGAATATTACATCTTTCAACACATTTTGGCTTATAATTTCCATCAAGTTATAGGAGGCGCCACTAGTATCATATGCATCTGAGATTTTGATCTCCTCTACAATGCCACTGAATTTCATGAAGATCTATCAAACATTAAGGATGCTAGAGAGGTCACAAATTTTCATATTTTGACCCATGCATTACATACATGTAATACTGCAGGTGGTGCCATTAATACCGAACTTTACCTAGATTTTCATACACTTTAGAAGTCCTGACAGTTATATGGGGCTTTCCTGGAAACTGTGGACTGTGTCCACTTGGCTCTTAGCATAATCCACAACAGTTAGGCTGCACTGAAATATTTAGCTGGTAAAATTCAACACACAAGGTGCAATATCATACAGGAAACAATGCATGGATCTCTGCGATCAGTTTACCAGGAACATTTGGCGACAAACATGTACCTACATAAATAAATATTTTTGTTTAGTTAATTCTGCTTCTGATTTATATCATTGGTCTTCTACCCTTCTGTTCTAAATCAAAACAGTTTCATTTATAAGTTCCAGTTTTTCTAGCTGAGTCACTTTGGGCTAGCTTGGTTAGTTTCTCTCAATCATATGTTACTTACATGTGAGATGTCATAGGTTTCTCATTGGTGAACAGCATAGTGTATCTCAGTCGTAAAGTCATGTGACCTTTGGCAGGAGATTTGCTTTGTTTTTCATTTAAATCTTTTATTTGCCATCAACTATGACAGTTGGAAGACTCATTTTCTTCTCCCACTCATCCACTTTTAATATTCATATTCTTTTCAGGTGGGACAGTGTTTATTTTGGTCTATTTGTTGAAACCTGCTTTTATTTGTGTATATTCCTTTTTTTTTTTTTTTAATTTTTTATTCATTATTGGTATGTTAAGACCCCTTTCAAAACTAACAAGAAAACTATTTCTCTCTGGGACAAAAACCAGCAGACATCTTGCTTTGAGTAGCTGGTCACATGTAACTGATTAACAGCACATCAGGCATCACATCACAGTCTACACCCCCCAACCCCGGATTTTCCATAACACCCTGGCGAAGAGTCTCTTCTGTCTATTGGGGAATTAGGCCATGCTGAACAATTAAAATTTGCACAAGTTTTATTGCAATAAGCGCAGAAAGAGCTGGTTACTCACTGGTTGGGAGCGGTCGTCAGTGGACACGGGCAAGGCTGGCAGTCACGCAGTGTTCCTTGTGTCGCGTCGCCATAGTAACCAGCCGCGCACTGATCACATTGATCACCCAAGGTGTTGTGCTGGCAGTTCTAATAATGAAACATTACGGGTTTTCATGAAGACAAGACATCAACAAAAAGACATTCCACACTATCCATGATCACTACTTGGAGGCCGAATTTTCAGTTACAGGGCAACCAGTCATCAAGCTGAGCAAGGTATGGTCAATCTTCAACCCTCACAGACGGCAACCAATCTCCCCCCTCCCCCATAGAATGCACGTATGAACAGTTTCTTTAAACAATACTTTTGTCTTATGGTGAGAAAAGCATGAGCACTGCTACTCTTCCATCAAATCAGAGCACCACTGGCATGATGGTTTACTTACAAAGATAACCCTTTTACTACTCTCTCCGACACTACATAGTCAACTTTCCTCAACGCACTAACGGCACTTGTCAATACAGCACCAAGGAAGGGGAGCTGTGGACCTGGTTGAGACTTTTTACGATCAAAATTTATGCGAAGCTGGCACTTGAATAAAAGGCGTTTTCATGAGAAATTTTAATCTGAATTTAAAATTTATTCATATGAGCTACACTTTTGTCATGATTTGTGCTTCCAGAGTTCACACAAATGCACACAACCTGAAGATTCATGCTGTCAACATATATGAGAGTAAGAATGAAATGGCGGAGATAAGAGATGGACAAGTCTTACCCTGCAAACTCCTGTCTCTGGGTCACAGTCACTGGAATGCCCATTGCACCTACATGGTACACACTGGGCAAGATAGAGACCTCGGCCTGTGCGCGTGTATCCCTGGGCACAGTCCTACAACATACAGGGAACTTTAATCACTTCTCACAATGCTAACCAACACAGCCACCAATTTTCAGGGATGAAAGTGACTTTGCTGAAAACAAAACTGAAACCATACCTCACCCCTTCATTTTTAACCAGATTAGGGCTTTCTGGGAAAAAAAAGACATCACTTTTTTCTTTGACTTCTCAGAAAAAAGAACTATAGACTTTCATCCCTAAATTTTCAACATCTGCACCATTAATGTTGGTATACACCTTGCAACTATTACTCATATATTTTATTGGCTGCTATGGGTGGCCAATATTGGATCAAGTGAAGGAAGTTTGGCCACAAGTGGAAATACTACCTACATCTGCACATGCGCATCCTGCCAGAAAACCTTAGCACGCCATCCTATTTCACAAGAGTACCATCATTTTTACCCCAATTTGGGGTTCAATAAGAATTTTACATCAGCGTCATTTGAATTCATGTGCTTAACTTTTCCTTTTTACACCACCTTCCAAGTACTCACAGGACAGACCCTTGTATCCCCATGGACACTGACCTCACGGGACAGCCCCTTGTATCCCCATGGACACTGACCTCACAGGACAGACCCTTGTATCCCCATGGACACTGAACTCACAGGACAGACCCTTGTATCCCCATGGACACTGACCTCACTGGACAGACCCTTGTATCCCTGTTTACACTGACCTCGCAGGACAGCCCCTTGTATCCCCATGGACACTGAGTTCATGGGACAGTCCCTTGTATCCGCATGGACATTGACCTCACGGGACAGCCCCTTGTATCCCATGGACACTGACCTCACAAGACAGCCCCTTGTATCCCTATAGACACTGACCTCACAGGACAGCCCCTTGTATCCTCATGGACACTGACCTCATAGGACAGCCCCTTGTATCCCCACTGACCCTGACCTCACAGGCCAGCCCCTTGTATCTCCATGGACACTGACCTCACAGGACAGACCCTCGTATCCCTGTTTACACTGACCTTGCAGGACAGCCACTGGTATCCCCATGGACACTCACCTCATGGGACAGTCCCTTATATTTGCATGGACATTGACTTCACGGGACAGCCCCTTGTATCTCCATGGACACTGACCTCACAAGACAGTCCCTTGTATCCCCATTGACACTGACCTCACAGGACAGCCCCTTGTATCTCCATGGACACTGACCTCACAGGACAGCCCCTTGTATCCCCGTTGACACTGACCTCACAAGACAGCCCCTTGTATCCCAGTGGACACTGACCTCATGGGACAGCCCCCTTTCCCTGTGGACACAGACCTCACAGGAAAACCCTTGTATTTCCATGGACACTGACCTCACAGGACAGCCCCTTGTATCCCCGTTGACACTGACCTCACAAGACAACCCCTTGTATCCCCATGGACACTGACCTCACAGGACAGCCCCTTGTGTCCCAATGGACACTGACCTCACGGGACAGCCCCTTGTATCCCAATGGACACTGACCTCACGGGACAGCCCCTTGTATCCCCGTTGACACTGACCTCACAAGACAACCCCTTGTATCCCCATGGACACTGACCTCACAGGACAGCCCCTTGTGTCCCAATGGACACTGACCTCACGGGACAGCCCCTTGTATCCCCATGGACACTGACCTCACAGGACAATCCCTTGTATCCCTGTGGACACTGACACTGCTCCACGGCATGTGCCCGTGCCTGGCCTGTACGACGGTCCTCCGCGATGTCCAGACTCACGTCCTTGATTCTACAAAGGAAAAGAAGCATCACAGATCTGACACACCACATGCCTGGCCACATAAATTATATGTTTAGTTTCAGCACCATTCCTGAAATAATTTGGGTGCTGAATTCAGGCTTTACATTTTATTATTTTATTTCAGTTTGATTTATTTTTAACTTTATTTTTGGTACTATTTCTCCAAATATATAAATTCACCGTCACTCAGAAATTTAGCAGCACTAGTACGCTTAGCGAAAAAATAAAAATTGTGACAGGATGAAAGAGAGACATGGGAGGGCATGAGAAACTACAGTTTTTTTGCTTTTTTTATCTAGCACCAAGAATGTGCAATCAATGGGCAATCTATATTACTTCTCATCCTTTTTTTCTGTTTTACCATGCAGGTCACTGCAAAGTCTTGCAGCCTAACCTAGTTTTACAGTGACCTGTCTTGAAAGACTTGTATCATGAGACTAACTTCTTTGAAGTGACCACTAAACAAGCTAACAGCTTCTACTTCTACTAGATTCACTCTCCATCTCTTAACAGACTAAACTTACAGCTGTAGTACATGCCTGGCAACACAAACAATACGAACTTAATTCTTCCAGTGCCAAGCACGACTAAAGTCGATCTACGTAATCTCATTTAAACTAGTCTGAATTATCATAAAGATCACAGATCCGTATTCCTGGTAAAAAGACCTTTCATTCAGGTACCAGTATGCCTATAGTTCCATAGTTAACTTGGTCCAAAATTTGGCACTGAAAGAGTTTAGATGATACAAGATGGCACTTGAATGAAAGCTCTCACAAAGAATGTCATAATGGAATCTTTAGTTTCACCCATTTCTGGTCCGAGTGCGATGGAGTCCACGGCTGTCCTTGGCTGGGTTTGGGTACATTGCCCCCACCCCCTGGCAAGGGCAGCAATGGACTACGGGCATGTCATCAGGAACTGTCTTACAGATAAATCTCTGCAAAAATGTTTCATAGTAATGAGAAATTTAAGTAAAATGTTAAGGCAGATGACAATTTACATCCATTTCTTTTGGGCAATTTGGTTGTTAAAGGACTTAACTGACATAATGTACATGGAAATCAGGGACTCGCACAGAGGCAGTCAAAACATTCAGTGAGTCTGCTAATTCCACATTTGAATTGTGTGCAGAATACCATACAATGTTTTATGTACAGCAACCATGTTTTTTTTTTTTCAGCAGTAATTTTTTTTTTGTGTCTGTGTGACCCAAACAGCGTTTAAATCTTACTGCGCCAAGTTTAGACTAAACCAACAGTTTCCCAGTGTTCTTTGGGTGTGCTGTGCCCAGAACATAATGTTTAAAGCTGTAGACCTGGAACATTATCATGGCCTCAGCAACTATCGGCATGTTGGTACTGCAACAAAGGTTTAATTTACCCAGAGTGTAAATCTGGTATCATTATGTTAGTCCAAAGCTCATCAACTTTGGTGGAGATTGGCAATGAAGGATTGAACATGTTCGTTTCAGTTTGCCTGTCTTGCTGGTACAGTACCTGGCCTCCGCAGTGCCACGTGTGTACGTTGCCCGGATCAGTATGTAATCCAGGTCGGCTAGCACCATCAATAGGTGCCCCCTCGTGGTTTGTGTTCCATCAGCACGCTTCCAGTAACTCTGAAACATAAACATACAAAACGCCAACACTTTGCATCATGTTTCTTTCATTGATTTCCGAAGTGATACATGCGGCTATGAGCTGCTACCCAGGCCAACATCCTCATTTCACGTTTCATCCCTTTTTAAGGAAAATCAGACTGATGAAGGTTTCATGTGGTCACCAGTGAAGGCGTCCTCAACAAGACAAGTCAAACAAATTTTACATGCTAGTAACTTACAGAATCAAATGCATTTTCATGGAACTTGGCATCTTCTATGATCTCCCAAAATCAAAGTTTGATATCACCTTGTGCACTCATATCAGTGATAAATCTGATGAAGCATTTCTTGAATATGCCAGTATTTGCATCAGGAATTTTTTTCAGGGGGTCACAAGAAGGGAAATTCAAGAGAAAAAAACCCAATTTTCACCAATTTTACATGTGAATAAACAAGACTTGTGATTCTTTAGAATTTTTTCAGAGGGTATTCCATTGAAAGGGTAATATACCCCATTTGGGGGTTAATGGAAACACTGTACCCCGTGATTAAATCTTATGCACACATTACTTCGATTTCATAACAGAAAACCACATTTCATGAGCTTTTATTAATTTATTACACTGGGACCTAAAACACATTTTTCCTTATATCTTATACAGTAAAACCTCTCTAATCCAACACCTCCGTATACCAAACACCTTTCTATACTGAACACCATTTCTCGGTCCCAAATATATACTTCCAATGTAAGCAAACCTCCTGATACCGAACACCTCACTATACCGAACACTTTTTTCCGGTCCCAAGGGTGTTCGGTATAGGGAGGTTTTACTGTATATGAATTTTGATCACATTTCATTAGCTTACTAGAATGCAACATGTTATTTGTTGAGGAGTACGTACATCACACTTACCTAACTCTCACGACCCAATAATTTATATTACATGTACATCTTGTATTCCGACAAATGGAAAACAATTAGTTTTAACCTGTTGGCCAGAAATACAGTGTACCTTTCATGAAGGAGTGTTATTATTTACAGCATGCTCAGGTATTTTTTGTGCTTACACGGGATCATTCAGCGAAGAAGCAAAAACACTCATCTTACCTCGAAGATTGGGACCTGCACTGATGATGGTCTGTTTGGAGCAAGCTGCTCATTGTGGATATAAGTCAACTCTATGCCGTTCCCCTGAAAGATACATATAGCACAACAACATTATACATAATAATTGTGAGTCATGACAGCATACTCAAGATGAAGCACAACGCTTCAGCACAGCAGCATCAACAAAGCTGAGCAGAAATACACCATCCACTGGCTAGCCTTCATCTGCAAGGTAATTTTTACAATGTTAGCCTAGTTTTTTTTCGCCAAGACATATGCTCATTGACGCATTAAAATTCATACAATGGTTTTGTAGGATATGTTGTTCTATAAAGAATTTGAGGGCTACTAGAGCCTGTCTTGCAGGCTTTTTGGCTGACTTGATAATCTAATGTACTGCTTGCAAATACAAAGAAACAACTTCACACCTGCTTTTGATAAACCTAGCTCTGACACAGTTTTGAAAAACCAAAATGTGAATTTCTTTTGTAATCCCGACTGACTTGCATAATTATAGTAATCAACCGATATGCAAGCATTAACTGACACATACCTGAACTGAAAAAAAAAAATCATTAAAAATCAGGAATCAATACTATCACCACCAAGTGAACAAGTTTGTTTAACCATTTCACAAGCTACACTTCCAGGATTAGGCTAAGCCGAGCTTAGGCATTAGTGTGTGCTAGTAAGGGTAATGGGACATGACACTAACATCAACTGAGCCAAAATCTGCCTCTGGCACAGGACCCAACTCCATTAGCCCTTTCCATAAAAAAAATCACCCAAAAGTGCCTGGATGTAAATTATCATTTCCTATTAACTTTGAGGCCCTCAGTGATTGGTTGACATGGCAAGATTTACATGGCCCTCAGTGATTGGTTGACATGGCAAGATTTACATGGCCCTCAGTGATTGGTTGACATGGCAAGATTTACATGGCCATCAGTGATTGGTTGAGATGGCAAGATTAACATGGCCATCAGCGATTGGTTGAGATGGCAAGATTTTACACAAGTCCTGTAAATATGAGTCTGGGACTAAACACCCCATGGACACATATATAACCCCTCCAGCACCTTACTTACCCCTATGATAACATCATAAAACCCCTCCAGTCCCTTACTTACCCCTATGATAACATCATAAAACCCCTCCAGTCCCTTACTTACCCCTATGATAACATCCGGAGCCTGCAGAACAGCACGGTCAAACGATGGCAGGAATTGTACGGTATACCTCAAGTTACCTCCATAGCTAGTCACCTGTAAAACAGGATCATCACATGTATATATATATATATATATATATATATATATATATATATATATATATATATATATATATATATATATATATATATATATAAAGGTTTACACATAATTTATTTTCTAGGGTTAATAAATGTTTTGAACCCTCCTGCCCTCCCCCCCCCTTTATTAAGATTCAATTGAAAAAAACCACCTGATTTGTCAGTCCTCATCAACTGATGGAACTGAGTTGTCAGTGCTAGTCGCCCCATGTACCCAAGTCATCAGTCCTTGCAATCCAATGGACCTGAATTATGACCATGTTACCCAAGCCACAAGGGCAGGTAATGCATGATAGGCAAAGCTCCAGCTGATGACCTAAACTGACAATGCAACTGG
>OZ026626.1:12665759-12710564 GCA_964020975.1 Hermodice carunculata | reverse complement strand
ATTTTACCACAGAAAAAAAGAATCTTCACTGCACATGATTTTCTCATGAATAAATTGGTACTTATTATTATGAAATTTTCTCCCGTTTAGAGCAAATTTTACTTTACTTTTTTGATTAATCAGAAACATATTTCTTGTTCTAATCACCAGATTTTTTTTTTTTTTTGCCAATACCAGGCTTTAATTTTTATTTTCTTGTACTCGAAAAGGTACTAACAAAAGTAGAGCTAAAATCAAGAACGGTAATTAGTTTGAAAGCTAAGGGATCAAAGGCAATTCTGCTCCAGTGAAAATCTTTCAATTTTCACTGAACAGAAAGTTATTTTTACACCAAGTTATGCTTTTCTTCATAATATATTTTTAATGTATAATTTTAATATAATTATTGCAATCATTACAAAAAGATCCTTTAACTGTGATCTGGAGTTATTATAACTCAATGGTTAATAAGCTGTGAGCTGTAGAAACTGGTTAAATAATATAAGTTAACCCCAACCAGCTTAGTACCAAATTGTATCACTTAACGACAATATGTTTTCAGTAGGTGTTTAGTCAAGATTTCACAGTATGCACAACTTCTGAAAGATACGTTCAGTAACCCAATCATTGTATGTCTAGTTCCTGCTTCAGCTTAAAACAGTTTGCAAACTTAAAATCAAAATAAATAAAGCAAAAATTTCAAAATTTGTGTAAGTTACAACTCATGAAAAGAAAATATGTAATTCACATACGTTAATTAACTTCATGAAATTAAAAAGATGTAATTGATGTAAGTTACAACTGGACAGTTATCCTAACCCTTTCCTGCTCAAATAACCTCAAAGCCAGGTATAAATTGATTTTCACTTCTGTAAATCTTTTTAATTAAGTTTCAAGTTAGTAGAAAAGCACTCTTACTGAGGTTTGTAGATAGAACCTATCATGAATGCACACGTAAATATAAGGTCAATTGCACAGTTAACCCGCGCCAATGATAGCTACTGACTCATTCTGAACAGGAAAGGGTTAAACAACATCAGTGGTCATGTTCAACAACACTCTGACAACCTGAACACCAAAAGACAAATATCTCAAGGCCATTAAACAAGTTGTAAGATCCTGCATTTTCGTGTCAATTTTCTGTGATAATTTAACTGCTTTTACAATATGTAATACATTATTGGTGAAATCATGTCTGCATTTATTGGTTTGACATCATATTCTCAAAATGTGTTTTATTTTTGTTAAAGCCATCAACAACAGGGAAATGATCTGGTCCCCAGTTCATGTCCAGTTAGTATGGGCACATGGCCACATTTAGTTTTGAAACTCACTGAACCCTGTTATTATATACAGGAAATACAAGGAAACATAATATTATGCTGAGTAGAGTAATTCGGTCATAAAATCCAAACATGCTGAAGATGTAACATAAAAAAAACATAGTTTTTTTCATTCTAAAACTATGTTTTTCTATTCTGGTGTCAAAACAGGTTTAACTTATTTGGCAGTTGGCTTGTGAGAAAGGAAAATATATGTGCAATATGGGAGCATTCTTGTGTTCAGTTTTACGAAAACTAAGAAATGAGAGTCACTTTTGTGTGTGTATTACAGCATATTGATATGGATGAATGAGGCTGGCATCGTGGCCATGGTGCACCCAAGTACCCCTCGCCCCATGCCAGCTTGAATCACCGTTGTTATTATGCCATAATCCAGATATACATTTGCCCCTTAATTCTTCTGCTCAGTAACAGGAAATGAAAAAAAATTTAGTACATAGTATTAAGAAAAATCAGAAGAAGCTGATTTTCCCACTATTTTCAAGAGTTCAGTGCTGGAAACCCAGGTGGTCGTGGCTTCTTGGAATGTGTGTGTATGTGTTGTGTGTGGGTGTGGGTGTGGGTGGGGGAATATGTGTTATGGTCTGATAACACACCAGGCTCTTTCCTATACTTATAATATTAAAAGGCAGATCTGAATGTAAATATTCTACTTTGTTTCATTTTCTTACACCAAGGCACTGATTAAAATATTTGTTTTCAAAATTTACAGACTCAAACTTGTTATCTGAGTTTGTTAATCAAGGTATAAATCATTGGGTCTACCACGGTACAGGGAGTTTAAAAGATTTTCAACTTTGAAAGCCATTCATTCCACTGTAGGGGTCATACAGCCACTATACTGAAACCATGGTTATCACACTATACATGTACACCATGTGTACTCCCTTAAAAACGAATCCTAGCATATATCCTAACATAACAAATCTGTACGGCTCCCCCTGCCCCCCCCCCCTCCGCCCTCCCCCCCCCCCCCCCCACCCCCCCCCCCCCCCCCGAGTAATAATTTACCAATAAAAAACATGAAATCAACACGAAGAATGTTTATAATGAAATTTATCAGTTCAGCGAGGTCAGACTTAGAATATCATGTTTGGATATTTAAAACCAAAGAAAAACATAAAAGGAGTCTACTATTGGAAATGTATCAATTCCTGTAGAATTTTGTATAGCAATTTCCAGCTGATGACCCGTTCATGAATTTTATTTTGCTGCTGAAGCCTTGAATTTTCAAAATTTCAAATGGAATACGATAACATTGATGAATTCACTTATTGTTTAGAGATAGACAGTGACTGCATTGGCCATGGAGTGTAAGAAGATTGGATTTTAATATTTTTTTTTGAGGGGAGGGGGTGTTCAGAACTGCTTGTAAGATATGGCACTGTTAGTCCCATATAACTAGATTGGAGAGAGAGAGAGAGAGAGAGAGAGAGAGGAGAGAGAGAGAGAGAGAGAGAGAGGAGAGAGAGAAGAGAGAGAGAGAGAGAGAGAGGAGAGAGAGAGAGAGAAGAGAGACGAGAGAGAGAGAGAGAGAGAGAGAGGAGAGAGAGAGAGGAGAGAGAGAGAGAGAAGAGAGAGAGAGAGATATGTATTGTTACTTTTACCATACCTGCCTTGACACATGTATTTTAGTTCCCACTTCCAGTTTTAATTGTATTGGTAGATGGCACAGGTACATACATGTACTGCTATATGACAACATGCACAACAGAGGAATCTCCTCTTGTCAACTCCACAGGACAAGAAGCAGTCTGACCATGGAACTTTGGAAGCTACACAAAAACCTCATGATAACAGCTCAGATATCAGACATATCACTTAAGGGCACAAGTTTTGAGGGCCTTGATGTCGCATTCCTTCGCTGTTTGACTCGTTTATCTGACATATTTAGACATGTGACACATTATTCTGGAAACAAATGGCCTCATTAAAATGAGGTTTAACAGTACAAGTACAACACCTACAGAGATTTTTTTAAAATTCTTTTAAAATTTTTCAGCCTGTAACTTGTCCACAGAACACAGGATTTCAAAGGACAAGCACACTTCTGATATATTTGTGACTTCACTTTCAAACTGTTATGGGAAATTACACAAGGTCTTCCTTCCTCCAGACTTTTAATCATTTTCACTGCTTTTCAGAAGACACTGAGCAAGGACTTAGCATCTAACAAGAAAACTAAGTCAGTCCAGTGTCTCTTAGGCCACATAAAAATATCCCCATTCATCATCAGTGGTTTTTCATAAAAGGGATGAGGGAAGGAGGGTTTTTTTTGGGGGGGGGGGGTTGTTGTTGTTTATATGCCCTTTCCCTTCCCTCCAAATGATTTACCCTATCAAAGCTTTCCACAAGTCCCCATTGCCCATACAGGCCATTTATTCATTCAGAATGTCACAAGGATGCTGTAATATAGTTCTCTTGATGCCTGTTAGTGGTGCTGACTGCTCAAGGCATTAACTGAACCTTTGTCAGCGATTTTATCCTAAATATCTACAAATGAAAAAAAAAAATTGGTGCGGCACAAAAAAAAAAGCATGCGGGCGCTGATGATAAACCAGGATATTTTTAAAAAAAATGGCCTTATAACACAACACTTTCCTCGATATCATGTACTTGAAGAGAAACATAAAAACACACATACATGATTATTACAATTCAGTTGCTGATCCAGTTTTAAAGCTGAGTATGTGAGTAAACAACCCACGAGGACAGGTCATGTCCCACACCTGTCCAGGTAAATAAGGTAGGCACATTGTATTTGAACATATACCAGATTACTGTGGTCCTTCCTGTCAGCAATTATGTGTTGTTATAAAGCTAGGAGCACCGTAACACTTATTAAGAGAACTTAAAGGGGCTACTGCACCACCCAGTCTGCCACGCGGCATAATGACCCTGACCTTGTTGCTGGGACAGCTGGGGGGGGGGGGGGGGGGGGGGGGGCACTGACAAAAGAGGGAATAAGGTGTTAAATAAAATGAAACATTTCAACTTTACTCCCTTCTTTGTCAGGGACCCCAAGCTGTCCAAGCCGTCATGCCAGGGTCAACGTCACTATGGCATAGATATAGGTTCTTGTCTTTTATTGGTCTCTACATGATTTAGAGTGGGTGGAGTGGAGGGTAGAGGAATGCAGTCCATTCTAAATCTAGTATAGCCCAATAAAAGACTATAACAAATTTAGAACACTTACTATTGGCTCTTCAAAATTACACAATAGTGATTGGCATGCACTGAGTGACAGGCAATACAAGTGCACGCGACATTCATTTGTGTTGTGCAAGCAGGCACATTGTATAAACTTTTAGGTACACTTTCCCTCGCTTTGCGAACAGGTGAACCACGCCTGTTCAGTCATATGATCCATGCGTCAGGCACACCGAGAAGCATATGAGCAGAATTCACAGGTAGCAGAATTTCACAAAAAAGAAGAAAAAAAAAAACAATTTAAAACAAAAAAATTTGGACAGAAATTTATTTTTGGAAGATTCGCTTACCATGATGCAGACAGACAACAGGCCTACAGCTATTGAGGAGGGTATTTGGGATCCTGTTGATGTCATCAGTGAGGACTTTTTACATTTAGGCCTCTGCACCTATAAGAGGAGAAGCTGCCCCGGCATGCGAGTTGACACCAGCAGCCAGGCAGCCGTCTAATCAACATATTTCACTTCACTTTTATTTTAGCTCTCTTTCAGTTATGCTGTCTCAATGCCGGTTACTTCACGGAGGTAGTCTCTTCCCTCCTCCATGACTGTTCTAACCTCCGGATTGAGGTTGTCCGATATTTGTGAAGGTGCCGGTCAACCACATGCTCACAGATACGGGTGGTTTTTGGCAGTCATGCATGAAGTCACTTTTCAGTAAATCACTGAGCTCTCCGGGCTTCTGAACAGTGGCTGACTACTCTACTCGATTTAGAAGAAACACAGGCAGCTTGTTGATTGAACAATTTGACATGTAGCTCTCAAACTGCATTCTAATGAGGTGGTGCAGTGGTCCCTTTATGCTCAGGGTCACTATTTACAATTTTAAAACCTTGGGGTACTTAGAGGAGACAGGTGTCAGTGGGGTATTCAGTGATACTTTGCTGAGAGGACAATGGCGTTACCATGGTTACATGGGCATAGACCAGCAGTACAACTGTTGACACGGACAGAGCAAGAAGGATAGATGTTCATACCACAGGCATACCAAACACAGAGTGTTACAAACCCATGCACTGACAGCATCAGAAAGGAACCAAACTGGAGAATCCCACACACAAGACAAGGCAAGAGAATCTACAGCACTGCATTAAGGCACATCCACAATGAACGGAGTGATAGAGACAGAGAGGGCACTATGCCAAGCACCGACGGCAGTATTTCACTTGAACAGAGACGGATGAAGCCAGTAACTGCACTGAACAAGACGACATGTTTGTAATTTAACCCATGCGTGAATTAAAGATTGAAGAGACAATTAGCAACATCACAGACATGAGATACACAGGAAATTAAAAGCCCACGTTGGATGTCAGGCTTTGATAGCTTATTTATCAGCAGAGTTCTCCAGGAGACCACCTCAGAATATGACCTTTACCTGGATCTTGTCTATTGGTGCTAAGCTCTTTTTGCTGCTATTGATTAATTAACACTTTGTAAAGATTTGGACTTTAACAGTGCCAATATGAGAAGCATAGAGGGAGTCTTGTGGAGCAACAGTGAATTTTGCACTGCAATCAACATCTATCCATTTAAGCTCTGTAACAGCAGCTGCCAGTAGGAACCCCAGTCAAGCTTGCTTTCTATGATCAGCAAGCAGAAGCATTTTGTGTTTACTTTATTTTATAGTAAGGAAGCAGGAGCCTCGTGTTTACATTCTTCTGCATTTTTCTGTAATCAGGAAGCAGAAGCATTTTGTGTTTACATTTTTTATAATCAGGAAGCAGAAGTCTTGTGTTTACATTCTTCTGCAGTTTTCTGTAATCAGGAAGCAGAAGCATTTTTGTGTTTACATTTTCATAATCAAGAAGCAGATGCCTCAAGTTCACATTGTTTTGCACACAGAAAGCAGAAGCCTCGTGTTTACATTCTTCTGCATGTTTTTGTAATCAGAAAGCAGAAGCATTTTTTGTTTATGTTTTTATAATCCAGAAAGCAGATGCCTCTTGAGTTTACATTCCTTTGCAAGCAGAAAGCAGAAGCCTCATGTTTACAATCTTCTGCATGTTTCTGTAATCAAGAAACAGAAGCATTTTGAGTTTACATTTTTCTATTTTCGGGAAGCAAATGCCTTGTGTTTACATTTTTGCAAGCAGAAAGCAGAAGCCTTGTGATTACATTCTTCTGCATTTTTCTGAATCAGAAAGCCAAAGCATTTTGTATTTATATTTTTTATCAATCAGAAAGCAGGTGCCTCTCATGTTTACATATTAATGGGAATCATATACTCTGAGTACAACACACACAGAATGCTTAAAACTTGAAATGAGCAATTTACTATACAGTGCAAATTTAAATGGTATCCAGTCAATTGAGAGACAACAATTCTCTGATGTGGGTCTTTCTTATCTCAGTTTTTGTATGCAGATTTCAACCTATCCAGAATTAAGACAAACCAAGCTCATGCAATACAGTAACAACAGAAATACAGACAGCAGTCAACGTAGGAGAAATGCGAACATAGGGACGGAGGAAACAGACAGCACCCATCCACAGGAGCGACAGCAGGTATCTGGGTTGTCGAGGCAGGGTCTAAGCATGTTATGTATCACCAGTGTACCTTATGAAGAGTTCCATACCATAGACAAAAAAAAACTGATGAAAATTACTGATCAGCCAAAGTTGTCTGCAGAGGAAAGATTGCAACAGGCCACTCTTTTTACCTCCCAACCCGTGGTTATAGTAGTGAAATCACTTCTTTTTGTCTAAAATTGAACAGTATTTTCCATACAGTTGAGAGACGATCATTTGGCTTCTACTTCATTCAGTATGAACTTGTATTAAGTCAGTGGAACTAATGTGCCCTCCGGGCATAATCTTCCCATCATCTTTGTTCAGTTTAACAGGTCATAATAAATCCCCCTGACTGACAAATCAATGAAATGAGGAAAGTACATGACACCTACCAAGATAAAATGATCCTGGTCAACAGCCTTCATTGGTGTGCGATGGACACTCAATGCACAACCCTTGCCAGGAAACCTGTTGACTCAGTCTTTATTCATGGGGGGGGGGGCAGGAGTTTTAATCTCAAGCTCATATTTTTACTTTCTTTTCTTCTTCAGGCAATGTCAGACTTATTGCTGATATTTTAAGTGGGTAATAGTCCTGTCTTACTATTTTGAACATGATTCCTCCAGGATGTGCAGCATTTAATGTCAGCTATGAAGGCAAACACAGGAAAATCCACTTACATGTACGCTACCATCAAAACTTTCCAAATTATGTTCATCACAGCTTTAGAATAATTACATAAAGTCAGCACAGGAATTTTTGCTCCTGGTAAACCAAACAGAGGGAACACCTAACAAACTAAATGGCAAGGTATATCACTGGCCCTGGCAAAACTAGAGACAAGTACCATGCTGTTCCAATAAACTCAAGAGCAAATAATTTGCTTTTCTCCCAAATTATAACCATTTGCTATTCACTGAATGAACGAACAAAGGATGGCCTCACATTCATGTGGAAAATATTTTCTACAACGCAAGTCACGGGGTGGGAGGGTTGACAGTGGTCAGAGTACTTCCTGTTGGAGCACAGCTTCACGTACCTCCTTTGTAGTGTAGACACGCACGTAGGCGTTTTAGTCTGATCTTCCGTAAATCCTCAGCTGGCACATTAAAGATAAATAACTTTTATCCTCCATTTGTCGCAGACACATTTTTGTGTGGCCACGTATGGCAGTGAGCCAAATATGTGACCATTTGAATGCATACACATGCATGTGGTTTACTCTGCATCTACTTTGAATATAACATAGTAATGACTTGTTTTATAATTTTCTTTGTCAACAATATATCAGTATTAACACAACACAGAATTCTGTAACTCTATCGTGACTTTCACTTCTTCTTGTCTCTGCTTATTAGCTCATTAGTACAAGGTGGTCAGGGTGAAAACTGACTCATTTTGCCAGTGAGCAGCTTGGCCCAGTTATCACCATCCAGCTCAAATTTGCTTTCAATAGAAATGCAAAACAAAGAAGTTTGCCACAATATACATAGCTCTCGAGCAGGCGAGGAGTGCTTGCATAGGTGCCTGTGTAGGTGGGGACAAAACAAGTCAAACAGATGCAAGGCGAAACAGGTTTCTCAGTCTTTGAGACATAGAATGTGAATTGCTGGTGAATATTATTTGAAAAGTTTAAATTTTGTGAGTAAACGAAGCCACACAGCCAGCGTTGCGGCTACGTTTGTCCTTGCTGAGGTACCTTGACAATATATACAGTACCAAAAAGCTTAAGCTGATCATGGGCCCCTGAGGGTATTGTCAGCTCTATATACATACCACAATTAGCCTCGTCTGACCTGTCACTACAGTCAAAGTCACCATCGCATAGGTACTGTCTACGGATGCACTGGCCATTTTGACATGTGGCTTCGCCAGGCTTGCAGCTCCCTGGCCTCGATGTAGGCTCTGGACCAGCTGTTAACATGTATAATTTTTATCACAATGTGCAAGCATAAAAGAGGTCTAATAGACAGTCTTTTAAATTTCCCTTCTTTTGTTGTTGACAGTTCCTGATTAGTTGAATTTACATGGAAACTGATAGTCAATTTTGCCTGTGGTCTCTAGTCTGTAATCTTAGCTAAAATATCTGAAAGTGTATTGACAATAAAATCATAAGGTTTGAACTAACACTTTACTTTGCAAGCATCGAGAGGATGTTTACAATAGGTCCCACCTCTCATAGGAGAGTGCTTTAGTAGCACAATCCATTGAAGATACAGTATCAGAATATTATACGCTGAAACCTTATTATAATAACACTCAGATATCCAATATATTTATCATAATGACACAAGTTTTGAATAGCAAAAGTTTGTTTTCTTTGTTGTTTGATTCATTTGTTTGACATGTTCAGTTGTCTGACACATTTCTAAGGAAACAGATGGTGTCATTATCACCAGTTTTCACCGTACACATGCACTGAAAAGAAGGAATGGCCAATGTGAAAGGATAGGACTCACCATCCACAACTAGTCTTGCAGTTGCTTGATAGCTGCCTGACACCCCTATAGCAGAACACGTGTAGTCCCCGGAGTCCCTTACAGTGGGGCGGGGTATGGTAAGACGCCCATTGACATCAGATGCTCCCAGAGGAAGACCCTAAGGAATACAAGACAAAGTAGTGCTCTTTGAATGTAGAGTTTTATATGGCTGGCAGTTCACAGCAGACAGACTGCAGACCTTCATGTTATCTGTACACATCTTCAGTAGCTCCCAAAATGCTAAGTACATGTGAAAACCACAAGGTTACTTGGGCAAATTTCACTTAACCTCCCACCCCCGATATATTTTTGATATATGGTACAAAACCGTGTTTATTTCCCTGACAAATATACATACTTGCACCCTTCACTTTACGCACACAATAGGTGATCCTCTGAACAGGCCACTGTTTTCAGTCAAATAAGTGGAAGGTTCATTCATTGCCCTTCAGCCAGTGGATAACCCTTTACACTTTCCCTTTAAGAGTCAGGTCTTACTATAACCATGCCAGCCGGGATTCCCCTGTTTAATGTTTGACCACTTTACATTTTAATCCAAGGTGACTTAAATTTCCATCTAGCAATCCTGTGACCTGAAGAAAGGAAAATCTTCTGTGAGCATGCACGCTCAGCTGAGATGGTAATCTGGCTTATTGAACCACACAGACCTGATTTGATCTTTGAGGAGAATCTGCTGTGACCACACCTACCTGGTTTCCCCGGGTCCACCTGACCAGTGGCCGTGGATTACCAGTAGACGTACACTGGAACACCACTTCCCGTCCTTCCTGAACACGTATCTGTGTGGGTGACACGGTTATCGTGACTGGTGGAGCTGAAACACCGGGACACACACAATACAAACACAATACACTTCTGATTTTGAATAGTCATCGCACAATACACTCCTCACATTGCTTAACTCTACAGACCTTGATTCATTCAAGCTGCAATACACCTCTCACCTTGAATTACTCAAAGTGCAATATAACTCTGACCTTGAATCATCCAAAGTCCAATACACTTCACCTTGAATTATTCGAAGTCCAATACACTTCTGACCTGAATTACTCTAAACAGCAATCCATTTCTGACCTGGAACTACTCAAAGTACAACATCTTGGACATTGAATTACCTGTGCACAATGCACATCTGACCTTTCATTACTTAAAGTGCAATACACTTCTAAACTTGAATTACTCATAACACATAATAATCTTGAACTTGAATCACTCAAAGCACCATACACTTCAAGCCTTGGATCATTCAAAGTGCAATACACTTCTCAGCTTAACTCATTCCATACTATGGTGACAGGCATTGGTCAGTGGTTCTGGCACTGCCTGGCAAGTCATTCTGCAGCTGCCCTTGCAACAGCTGCAGCATGACTTCGCAGGCAGTGCCAGAACCACTGACTTAATACTATAGGCATTTTGGTACTTGAAGCTCTTTTCATGAAGAATTCAAATATGCAATTGTTGTCTTAAATCTAGGTAAATATACGAAAAAGTCAGGGACTGGTACGGAATGAGTTAAACTGCCCAAAAGTGCAATAAACATCTGAACCTGAATTACTCTAAGTGCAGCACACTTCCATCCTTGAATAACTCAAAGCACAAAGCATTTGATATTGGATTATTTTATGCACTTCTGACATTGAATTATTCAAAGTGTGATAAACTTCTGACCTTGAATCACTTAACCATTCAGCTTCATGATCACCTAGTGTGCCCGTCATTCTCTGTAGTTTTACAAAGGCACGCTATTGCATGAAGACCTTGACCATTGCATGCTCAGTCGGCTATAAAACAATAACTTTAACCCGTGATACAGGAATCTGTGATTTTAGCATACCCTTGTCCTGACTATACTTCTGCTTAAATAGCTGATGAATTCATCATATCCATAAATCACACAGGAAACTACTTTCCAACTTGCACACTTTGAGAAAACTTCAAAGACCAATTACATTTACCCACATCAAGTTCTCAACAGAAGTATATTATGAGTTTAAATATGTGCGGCAAGAAGTTACCTTGTATCAATCCAACACACAGCTGTCTGGAAGCTTTTTAGCAATGTGAGCTTTGCAATACACTGCCATACAAAAGTCTTGCATCCACCCTTAAGTGGTCCCCAGGTGGCTAGCACCAGTGGTCTGCTAGAGGTACCTTTGCCGAAGGTATTCCCAGAGTCTACGCCAAGCTATTCTAATTACACTGAGAGCCACTGGTACCAGCCTATACTGTGATTTGCTTTCATTTCGCTGTACTCTTACTTTTGCTTATTTCGCTGATGGCACAAAACCGTGAAAATAGAAACGCAGTGAAATAGCATTTTAACATTGTTTGAATAGGAATTGTGTCCAAAACAGTGAAAGTAAAACTACAGTGAAATGTGAAAAAAAAAAAAAAAAAAACTGTGAAAATTCAAATACAAAAAAATAAAGCAATTTACAGTATAAGGCCTGTGCCTGGGAGCACTGCAATAATTTTATTCACAGTGTGTACATGTATAGTGGCACTGCTGGGTGGACCCATCAGTGTGAGTGGTGCAAGACTTTCTGGTAGCACTGTATTTATTAGCATGAATGCTGTAAAAATAGACACCCATTGCCTTAACACAGTGACCCAGTGAACATAAATAGAAGTCGGTTCAGCTAATAAGGGCAAAAAAATCTACGTAATATTTTGTCAAAAGCAGTTTCAATGGCATTGATATGACAACAAATATATTGCAATCATAGCCATGCAGAGGCTTGGCAATTGTCATACTTCAATGTAAACCTTACCATCATCACCGATAAAGGCAACAGGCTTCGTTTGCCATAAACCGCAAAAGCCATTTTTCACCCCTTGTACTGCATAAGCTAGAAGCTTTAGCCAGTGGTCTGTTGTGCCCATATATGACATCTCCTCTCATCAGAGAAATCTGGACACCCCCTCACAGTCATTGCACCTCAGTGGGATATCAAAGCATTTGCCTTTGTTGCAGGGGAAATGTCCTGGCAGACAAGGTCTGGACACTGTGGGTTGGACACAAGGCATTATCGTAGCTTTTCCATCACCAATTTTACCCTAAGCAGTGTGCTTTGAATTAACACCCAATTCATATTCCTTGTAAACCAGCCTTTCACTCAGGCACCACCACACCTGTGGTTAGGGACATCATAAGAATGACCTGTGTCAACTAAACAGCTCTTCTCCTCCCTATGCTTTGGGAGTACTGTGCTTATGTCAAATACCAAGTTTAGAGGAGTCAGGCCAAAAAATTAAGTCGCAAGCCACAAGGCTCAGCTGAGTGGATTAATCAACTTGATGCAAGGAGGCAGAGGTCAAAGACTTGATAACTTTGGCTAAAGAATCGTCAAGTCAAGAACAGGTTTTTTTGTCTTATATAACATATCAGCACTGCGCATAATCTATATGTCCTATAAACTTGGCATGTCTTATTTTTTGAGTTATGGAATTTTTTATCTTTCAAGACACTTTAACTCATGATTTTCTGTCAAATTATAGGTGGCGCCACAAGTGTCATAAGCAACTGACACTGACCTCTTTCAATGCCCAACTACATTTCATGAAGAACCATAAAAAAATTGGCTGCTGGACTCGTACAAGATTTTCACATTTTGACCTGTATATTACATAATACCATAAGCGGCACCACCAATATTGAAGTTGGCACGGGTTTTCATACACTTGATAAGTCCTTAATGTTATATGGGCCTGACTCAAAAACTGTGGGTGCAGAGCATTTACAAGATGACCCCTACATTCCAACTGGCCATTTGACGTTGACCTTCAACTCAGATCAAAAACTTGCAATGTTCAAAATGTGAACTCCACATTCGGCTTTCCATACATTGTTTGTTTGCTCAGATCGGGTAATAACTTTTTAAGTTAGTGAAGAAAAACAATAAACTTGGACAAGTGCCTAGTCTAGAATTATTGGGTCACAGTGACCCACAAAGTAGGTCATAGAGTACAGTTTTATGTACAATGTAATCTAATCAAGTGCAATTATGATCTGGAGGCTCAATTCTCTTTGCCACTGATGTCCAAGCCACACCCTGCCATTAAAAAATCAACTCTTTCAACAGGGCCTGGTGACCTCACAAAAATGGGTCAAAGTCACGGATATTACACAACATGCTAGCATTTGACATGGTCTTTAATTATGTCCTATAAATTTGGCAAGTCTAATCCAATTACTTTTTGAAAACAAAAGGATGGACGGATGGACAGACATGAGTGATTGCATAACCTCTGCGACCTTTGGACAGCAGAGCTGAAAACTGGCAGGTAAGGTATGGTGTGGCAATCTTTGAAGGCCATGAGGACAGACATCGTTGATTGCCATGGAAGACCCAACATACTTGATTAATGTAAGTGTACGAGCAGAAAGCTAAGCCACAGTTACTGTGAACCATATACATGTACCAGTGTCTGGTATGGATTCTGCATTCATAACACTCATGATTGCTGTCCACATTTTCTGCCACTGAAATTGTTGCATCTCAACGTACAAGCTACTCTCCCTCCATGCTGTATTAATGAACCTTTAGGTGCCTCTAACTGGCAGGACAAAAGCTGGCCTTGCCTCCTGAAGACACAGTTCTGCACTTCTGGTTACACTCTACACTCCCTGTGGGCCAGAGGATATGTGCAACTAATGTCAGTCAGCAAACTGATTTACAGACCTACAGCCATTTGCTGACTGGAATCCTGCCCCTACCCCGTCCCCTTGCACACACATGGATCCTGTAACCTTAAAAATGAGGTCAAGGTCACCAAATGTTATCAGGTCAAGAAGTAGTGTCAAGATACAACTGACGTTAATTTGAATTTGATGGGGCCTGTGGGCATGAAACATCCTGCTGACAAGGTGTGCTCCAGCCACTCAGTCGTACTAGCCTGATACAGTGGACCTCCAAGACTTAATTTGTGCAGATATTTAAACATATGATACACCACAGACACAGTTACACAAAGCGTCATCTGTCTGAGAATCTAGTTGCTTGTGTGGCACTGGCATATATTTTTGGCACGTTTCATTTTTTTCAGTTTTTACAGGGCTTCCTTACAAAAACCAAAAATATCATGACGAGTGCCACAAGCATTATTTACAATGGACATCTAATGCTGGATTTCTTTTCTCATACACATGTATTTGACAGTCATTGCACAAGAATTTTGAATCTTAGCCAGAGTGCTACGTACGGGAGATCAGTTCCTTATCTTTAGACCTGATGTAAAATATTTTTTCCTACGCTTATCACACTTCTGCCCTTATTAGAATTACACAGGAGTCACTCGTTTATGGCAGCATTTGTATCATTTCATCCATTTCCACAACCTCTATGGTGAGTCTGGCACACAATCTCCATCACACGGACGTCAGTTTGATTATTCCTAAACACCAGAAAGAAGCAGCTGTCATACATTCTGTACTTCATTTGCCTCCGTGGCCCAAAATATACGTGATGAGTATCTGTAACAATTCCACTTACTGCAATTCAACTCGTCGGACTTATCCTCACAGTCGTTCGTTCCATCACATCGCTTTTTTGTGTCAACACAAGTGCCGTCATCACACTTAAACTCAGTTGCGTTGCAAGTTGGGGCTATTGTGGCTATTGGGAATAGTCTTAATTAATGTTATTTGCAAGCATCAGGTATTACAGTTTACACGCTAAAAGGTATAACCAGGAACCCAAAGCACAAGTACATTAACCACCACAACATTGAGCACAATGAAAACAACATATTTCATTGGTATTAAAATGAGAAATGAGCGCCAAAGAAATTTCTAATCAGCTTCCTATATATTAACAAGATACATGCAACAGGACATTGCAACTTGGAGTTGTGTTTTCTAGACCTATTTATGCGGACTATAATAACGGATGGCTTTACCCTTAAAGTGCTAGTCACGGCAATGGTCATTTTCCAATTACTCTTGATCACATAATGGTCAAAAGATTCAAATTCGTCATGAAGATACCTTTCATTCATATACCAGTAAGCCTAGTCTAAAGCAAAAAGTAGTCTTAGTCAACAGCTTTCCTCGGGACTATAGGCATGCAATGCCCCAAGTGTCCGGAGGAAAGCTGCTGACTCAATCTTAAATCAGTGCTTTAAGGCTTAATGCACAGCCAAACAGAAGGTTGTCTTCCATACTGATGTACCTGAAGGTTTAATAACCAGTCAATGGAGAGCTCTCTTAACATACTATTGTAACCACTGGCTTAATTATTCCCAGCCAGACAGACATACTATCGTAGCCGATGGTTGAACACATGAACAGACATTTAGTGGTAAATGCACAGGTTTTATTAGAATTTATCATTGCCAAAATAATCACTTTTCCTTCTAAAATCTGAGCCCAAAATATTTTCATCTCTCAAAACAATAGCCTGTTTGTTCCTTTCTTATTAATTTCAGACAGCTATATTGACGATCATCTTGCACATTCCAAAGAACTGTGAAGCATGTCACGGATGTATAAAATACATTTATTTTAGTCGGACAGGACAGGACTGTAAGACAATTAATACAAAATACAGTGCAGACCATTTATTATTTTTTATGAAAGTACTTAAAACTTACAAAAACTTCAAAGTGGGATGAAAAATACTGTACTATTCCTGCTTTAACTTAGAAAAAAAAAAGGAAACGAGAAGTCATTTCTCACATTTTTAAAAATATTATTTACATCATTTAGCATTTCCCATTTTAAGACTCGATGAAATGTTGTTTTCCTAAGCTGTATAACTCTAATATGTAAAATGACGCTGAATACAGTCAAGGTTAAACCTATATGATCTGTTACACAACTACATTCTTATCTTATATTATGATGCAAAGCAGGAGCACGAACAGTTTAAACTTAAATGTATAGCAACAAAAATCTCCTGCAAGTAAAACATAGTTGGACATCATAATGGTCAATTTTTGGATTTCATTGAAAATTTGAGCAATGTGCATACAGTAAAAAAAAAATCACTATAACATTTTCAACCATTTATCAATAAAAGACCAAAAGTAGTGAACTGGATATTTTTAAAGAGTATAGACTTTACTTTCAAGCTGACAAAGTCAATTATGCCTCAAAACATCAAATATGAGCATCACAGAATGTCTCTGATTGACAGAAATATGAACTGATTAGATTTGCTTCATAAACAACGGCAAAATGCTTTTCTACAACAGCATGCTGCATTCACATGCGCAAAATAGTAGGCGTGGCATCTATGCTTAATTATAAAGCCCTAATTCAAATCAGGCTTTGCCATTAGCAGAATCACTGGTCATTGCCAAGATACGCTATATGTACTTATTTTCTACATTGCATCACAGGACTATAAGATGACCATACTTTGGCAAAAATGGGTATTGTGTAATTATGTTGATGTTCATTAAACCTGTTGCAATGTGTGAATGCCTATAGCAGCAAGACAAAAAAAAAACAAAAAAAAAAACAAGAGGACTGTGAACAGCCCATCCTCAGCCGACCATGACATTCAACAGATAATAAGTTCCACTCCAGTCTAGCAGATGAGACTTTGGAAAGGAAGTTAAACTTGAATATCTGTTGCAATCTCTGTTGACTTATATGGTAGACAACAGCAATGCATGCATTAACAGACAGGTACCCAAATTGAAAAATTTGTTCAAAACAAGGAATCCAGAGTGTCACCAGCTGGTGAACAATTGTGACTAATCCTCCTACAAGCTGCACTTCAAGTGAGCTTCAAAAAGATCGGAGTGACAGCTTTGTATAAGTCAAAATGGGAAAAAACACAAAAATTCCTAAATAATAGAAAGAAAATTGCAACACCATTCGTTGAACAAATTAAGCTCTTAGGGCTCTCATAAGTCTCCCTATGCAATTTCTAAGCAATTGTTGAGCAGTTTTAGAGATGCAGATTTTTTAAGATTTTGCCAAAACAAATGAACAAAAAATTCATTAATTAAAATTCGGTACAGTTATAGTAAATATTTTTTGAGAAATTGTGGTGATGTCAACAAGATGGACGGATAGACGGATGGATGGACAGACTAATGGACGATGCAAGGGATGACAATACCCTCTGGCACTTTAAGTGCCAAGGGTAATAAGCCCATGACTTGAGGGCTCCTTGGTCCAGTTTTGTAACTGATACAGGAGATACCTTTCAGTGTGGGAGGAAAATGTAATTTATAAATGTGCCAACATCATGGCCCATCCTGTTTTCTCCATTATGTCCACAAATTGCTTTTCACAGCCTTATAAGATTACATCAAGGTTAGTACAAAAGCACACACAAACTGATCAGTCTCTGCTTTATATGTGAACAATACCAGCATGAGAATAATAACGTTCAGATTGAATATCAGCATTTTTTGCATGACATGACTTTGAAAATACACATTTGAAAAGCAATGGGTGAATTTTGTACAGGAAATGGAAAAGACTAGGAGGAAAATTCTTCTGTGAAACACAGCTCCAGAATTGGTAATTTTTTGTACAAAACTGCTGTCTGGACCAGGTTATCTGGAGTAATGCTGATACCAAATACAATGTCTGACACCACTAAACAGCATGATCATGATCTGGTCTGGTATAGGGGAGAGCAAGGACAGAAGCTTCTACTGCTCTCCTGTAGAGGGCATTTCAGTCATTCAGGGCTAGAGTTGTGTATTCCCATTACTTTTTATTGTAATTTACAGCTTAACAATTTTAAAATAAACGCAGAAACAGCAAAATTTATGTGGTAAAATCATGTACATAGCTGAAATGTTCACATATTTATCCTTGCAGCTTTTAAAACATAGTCTTTTAATTTGAGGTCAATTTAACATACAATTCAAAGGGAATACATCTCTAGCCCTTAAGAATTCTGTGTATTGGATTGTGTATTTAGCTGAATACACAGATAATTGCTAATTGTGAACTCTCCTATTGGCTGGTAAACACCAAGGTTATATTGTGGTCACTCCTCTCACGGACTATATGGAGATATTTTCCTGCTCAGAATCTATTTGCCATTTGTGTTTGTTTGACATACACTCTACTTATTGGTATTGTTAAAAGTGGGATTTTACACTAGCAAACACTGGTCATAAGGCCACATGAATTCTGATGTTTCTGCAGTAATTCTAAGCCAATATTGATTAGGGAGGGACTTTAACTGTTGCTTGCTTTTTTCCACATATAATACAACATCACTGGAAGTTTTAGCAACATTAGACAGAGCAGAGAGCCTTTTTAAAGAAAACGTTTTGTGATGGGGAATATGAGACAAAAAACAGTGGGTCTGAGAAACTTTTATTTTTCGCCAAACCAGTTTTCATCATTCAGAACACTGTGCACAGTTCAGATAAAACCTGGTGCCCCTCTATCACGAGTACACACTAAAATATTGTGATGAACCCTGTGATCATTAAATCATGGGGACACACACGCCGTGGGCAAGTGTTATCATTATAGTATTTTAGTATCAGTAGCACAATAAGCAATTTCACAAGCACAAGTTTGTTCCTTATTTACAAGACAGACTTGTGTGTCGTCTTTTGAAACAACCACACTGGAGGTCCTGCCACTCCATTCAAAGTTATCTGTCACCATCAAGCTGAACAAATGCCCTTAGTATTAAAATTAAACTGCTGCACATACATACACACAAACACACACATACAACATTCAGCATAAAAACTACTTAAGTTTCCATACTCGCATAAAAAATCATACAAAGCTAAGCAAGTGGTATAGCTATACATATATGCAAGACAAAACAAAATCCTCATTCGCGTCTCCCTTAGGCACCAGCAATCACACTGACATACTTATACACCTGTATTCTGTTCTACTTAGATGAGGTTTGGCTATGCTATGTACATGATACTTTGTCCCCCCCCCCCCCCCCCCCGTGTCATGCTACATAGATGACGTACTCTTCTATACTAATTCTGTATGTCATAGAAGACAAGTTGCTCTGTTTTATATATGATATTGTAATATAGTGAGACCTCTCTATAATGACACCATCTGATCCTGCAAAATGATGTGCCACATATCTTTATATATCAGATAATCAAGACAAACAGCCAAGGATTTAACCCTAACTTTCACAAAATTTGTGTCATTAAGACAATGTTGACTCTCTTGGTGTCATTGTAAAGAGGTCTCGTTGTATAAATTTGTAATGAGGACTGAAGACTTTTTTTTTTTTTTTGGAATCAGAAAGACAAATGAGAATTATTTCTTGATTGTAAGCCATAATTTTGCAGAAATGGATACGCTTTGACATTCTGATGCACTATATATTTACCATAAATGCACATTGAGTTACATGGAAAATACTGGAGCAACCTGCCCTGTACTGTACATAAGAACATGTGAACATGTTTAAGCATAAGAGTTCTTCAAATTATTCACAAAGTAGATTCGAGAGTCCTCATCTTTCTTCCATGAGTACTGTACAAGTTGAATCATTTGCCAACAGCCAAGCCATCTATATACAGCAGAAGCATCAGTATACACAGGAAATTCAGGCCTCCCGTAGCCCAACTTGTTAAATTGCTATACTGAATACAAAAATACTCACGGCAGTTATACTCATCACTTCTGTCCCGACACTGTGGAACACCATCACACCTCTGTCGTTGATCAATACATTGTCGATTTCTGCATGTAAACTGCCCTTGCTGACATGGCCTTGGCGCTGAAACCAAAACAAAATGTAGACAGTGACGGCCTGATCTATCTCTTCACACTTCACTGCTTTTCCAATAACTTCAGGCCCACTGGATCTCTTTCCTCAGTTTACAATGGCAAGCACTCGGTCAATATTCCATTTCACAAAGGCAAGCATTGGACTTGTATCATATTTTGGCAAACATTGGATCTATATCATATTTAGGCAAGCACTGGTCCTATATCCCATTTCAAAAGGCAAACAATGGTCCTATATCCCATTTCAAAAGGCAAACATTGGTTCTATATCCCATATTACAATTGCAAGGGCATCTTTCTTTGCAAATGAGTGCCCCTGAGATCTGCAACAAGAAACATACTACATTCATGTGATCTCACATCACCTTACACTTAAGATAGAGAACATTTTTGTGCTGCCAAAACTGGCAGAAATGCAGTCTTTCTTATGGTATTTAATCCAAAGTTTCAAATAAGTATTTTCAGTAGTTTATTTCGAGATTTTCATGTACTGATGGTGAATGTCTTCATTCCTATCAATCACTCAAAGTTTCACTAAATATTCAGTACTTTTCTCATTTGTAAGTGAAATTTTGCTGATTTTTTTACACATATCCTATTAACTCTTTTAGTGCCAAATTTTTGGACTGAGTCAACAGCTTTTCTCGGCATGCATTAGGCGCAATTCGCCCAATGTGTGCCGAGAAGAGCAGTTGACCTGGGATATTCTGTCTGGAAACTATAGGCACACTGGTACTTGAATGAAACGTCTTTTCTACGAGGAATACGAATCTGGTATCCTAATGATAATTCAGACTAGCTGGACTTGAGTAGATCGACTTTCGTAGTGATTGGCACTGAAAGAGTTAAGTCTGACCATGTCATGCACAGAAATGTATTTCAAGCCTCAAAACATGTTAATTGTAGCTTATCAACAATTTAAAAGCACAGATGCCTTTTTTTTGCCATTCAAAAAACTCAAAATTTCACAAGTAATTCATTCATCCTTGAAAACAGATCACTCCAAAGACCCCAGCATACAACACAAGTCAGTAACAAACATAAACATATTGGTAGCATAAGCACAGCCTTAAACTTCAAATCCACTCAAGTTTTTTTATGTCATCACATCTGTAATACTGAACTGGGAATATGCCAAACCTTTCATTCCTACATTGCAGACTAACTCAGCAGTTTACCTTGGTACAGTTTTGACACTGCACACCCAAAGTGCATTAAAGCAGGCTGTTGAATCTCAATCATCTATATAAATGTATATAGATAGATAGATAGATAGATAGATAGATAGATAGATAGATAGATAGATAGATAGATAGATAGATAGAAAACATACAACAGAAATTTATTATACACAAATATAGATAAATTATTAGTATTCTTGTGGGTGTACACAGAGTAACTTTCTTGCATACAATAAAAAGATGTCATTCCCATTATAGTCAGTGTAGACAGATAGATAGATAGATAGATAGATAGATAGAAGAGTAACAGAGTAACTTGCATACAATAAAAAGATATGTAATTTTACCATTATACAGTCAGTATAGATAGATAGACAGACAGACAGACAGACAGATAGATAGACAGATAATTAGATAGATGGACAGATAGAACGACAGGTAGATAGATAGATAGATAGATAGATAGATAGATAAACTTTTGCTGTCATCAGCAATAAAAGGGTTAATTACAACTATAAACCTAAACAGCCTGACATATCATATACATGCGAATATCAACACAATTCAAATATACATTGTGTATCCATTTGAAGTTTCAACCGCAACTGTTTCAAGAAAACATACAATAGAAATTTAATATAGACAAATTTTCACTATTCTTGTGAGTGTACAGAGAGTAAATTTCTTGCTTACAATAAAAAGATCTGTCATTCCCAGTATATAGTCAGTGTAAATGCATGCTGACAACCCATGTTCTCCAATTCAACACCAGTCAACATATTAACCATCACTGGCCAAGATACTGTTCATTTTTTAACTCTGCATATTCCATCATGTGTGATCATTAACCCTTTCCCCTTAATCTGACCAAAACTGGTCGGGGGTCAAATGTCATCTACTTCAGGGTTTTCCATTAATTTCATTAGTAATGAAAAAACATTTTGACTACGAATTGTAGGCGAGACCTATCAAGATCACATGCCGCAGGTCAACAGCTTTCCTTGGCATGGATTGGGCACTTAGTGCCCAACCCATGCCAAGGAAAACTGTTGACTCAGTCTTAATTCAAGGGGGAAAGGGATAAATAAACAAATGTCCAAAAGATTCAACACAGTGAATTTTTAAACATATCAAATCTTTTGCAAAGTAGGATTTCCTAAGCAAAAAAAAAAGAAATAAGCTCTCTAAGGGAGCTAATCCTTTGTGCTGTGACTTCAGACCAGAATGCAGTGGAGTTATGGGAATTTGTGGAGAAACCTGAATGCTCCATTCATAAACATTGTACAATATCCAAGTGATAGGTTTACACAGGACATTTTCAATTGGCTTGTGAGGATATCAACAGAGATTCCTCAAAGTGGAATTTGATATTTCTGATTTTTTTTCTTCTAAATTTCATGCAATATTGTAATAAAAAAGCTACAGTACAGCTCTCGCTAAATTGACCAAATTGCTATCCTGGTTTCACATTGGTGCGCCCAAAAATTAGGCCAGCCAATGTTAGCATGCACAATCAACATGCAAGCATCAGGCTTGTGGCTCACTTAAAAATGGCACAAATGCTAACATTGCATTTGGCAATGTTCTTGAAGACTAGCACTGGATGAAATGCTGGCTAGCATTATGCGAGTGGCTCTCGCAATTGTGTGCTAGTTGAGTGGTGCAAGCCATGCGCAGCTGAATCAAGGGGTCCCTTACTTGCTCGCATCATGGAGGTGCCCTGCTTGCATCTTCTTAAGTTTATTTGCATACAACTTGAGCTTAAATGATTGACAAAATGTTGCAGTATTTTTAAATCGATGTCTTATTGCCAAATAAAAATATTAAATTAAATTAAACTGTGGGCTAATGTACCTCACACAATGCATTTGTCGCACTTAAACAGTTGAAAATTGACAGAACAGTGTACAAACAGCAGGAAATTACACTCCTCTGTGCCCTCCATATGACTGAATCACTTCCTGGAAACAATGCATGTTTCTTATCATTGGAAAGTTCAGATCTTCATGTGTGTCTGTAAAATGCTTTCCCAATGGCTAAATTTGATTGCAATGTGGTTAATTATTGTATTTGTGTCTTTTTGTCCAAAACCACTTCCTAGTAGTCATTACCCTATTCCGCAGTCCGAACTCTTTACTCTACATAAGCTAACCTATCCCTGTCTAACCTATATACATGGAAGTACTACTGTCCATATTGCACACGTTCCTCTGTAAAATTTTGATATAGGCTGTATAAGCCCAAATAAATTTAAAGGTCTTCAGCAGGTAACTACTCAGCACGTTTCGGAGCCTTTTACCCGTACATGTCTGAGTAGCAGCTCCTTGTCTAAGCTAAATATTCAGCAAAGACAACCCACATAATAATGAATACATATGAAAGTGGCAATTGATGAATTAGCTAAATACGTGAAGTTTTGCTTATAAATGCAGAGCTTCATGTGAAAGGAGAATACCTGTCAAACAAACCATAATTACCAATTTGCATAGTACAGGTTCAGATAAGAACAATTTGACTTATGTTGAACATCACTGTTTCAAAGATTAGAAAGACTATCCTGTCTATTGGCGGATGGTGATGCTGTGAGGTCCACCTAGTTGAATAATTAATGCTGAAGACTGAGAGAGGTCTTCTAAAGCTTTCTGTTATGATTGCAAGATATATAGAAGGACATTCACTGCGTTTGGCACTGAGGACGGTAACGTCTTGGATCTGGACTTCATTTGCACATCAAAAGTATTGTTTTGCCAAACATATCAGTTCTGCATTTAATAAGACTAACCACTAATTGTAAATAACTTGTAAAATAATCAATATAGTAAGATTTGATGCAGTGCAAATCAGTCACATGTGGCAACAGTCTATTCAAACAAATTACTGCAGGATAAATATATGCAATGCTAGAGATGTATCGAGCCCTACAATTACCACGACTGGCAGAGGGGGACCACAAAAGTTAGCACTGCATTGGAAGTGACTGTCACTTGACGAGTTGAGCAAAATGGCGAAAATCAGTGATGACATCAAGTGTAAAATCTTACAGATAATGCAATGATTGACACATAATGCTGGAATTGCACACAAGATCAAACTTTCCAGCCCATTGGTGTTCACATTGGCAGGAACTCTAGGTGCCCGCACTGAGCATCATGCATCTGGCTTATGGCATTTAGTGGCGTGCCAGTGCCAGATGCCAAAAATGGTGCGCATGCATTGGCATACTTGAAAATATGTGTGCGCATATTTGAACACACCAGTGGCACACATATTTGGCCAATTGCACACTAAATTTGATGCCAGAGTTGGCTAGCCTAAAAATATGGACTAGCATGCGCGGTCCATTTGGGGAGAGCTGTACTGTGCATGTATGTAACAGTGTCTCGCTAATATATTTATCAAAGTGTACCACTGGCTTCAACAAGATTTCTTCTGCCAGGAACTTACTTTTATGGTATGTTAGCTATTTATCTGTAAACATTTCAAATTGTAGAGAATATGACAAAATGACATGTTTTCACCGGTCAAAAAATGGGAGAATTGCAGCTTTTCCACTGAAAGTAATCACAGATGGACATCATTACCCACTGATCACATGTATAACAAAAGCTTCAGCATACACATGCACAGTGTCCATCATTGGAGAATTTCACAAGAGTGGTATAAAATACCATTTTTCTAAATTTCAGGCACAACAACAAAATTTCATAATTTTTCACTCCATAATACATCATTAATTTAAAGACACTCCCACACATTTTCTCATGTGAAACTATTAACTGTCATTGATGCGTGTGCCATGGAAACTTTTATAGAATTTAGCTAAAACGAAACTTTGAAAACAAACCTTTGTTATTTTCAAAGTTTCATGATGGTAGCATAAACCATAAACTTACACACAGAATTATAGGTATATAGCTTCATCAACAGTTTGTTAGAAACAGAGCCCAGGTAGTTTAAATAGGGGACATTTTATTGTGATTATATTGTACTACATGGTAGGTAAAGGCCAGTCAAATAATCAGGTGGCAAGGACACTCTACAAGCTATAAGCAATGAGGTTATTGCTCTTGCCCTCATGTATAAAGCTGTAAGATACCTACAATTAATCATGGACGAGCTTAACTCTTTACTGGAATTCTAGCTTGCAGATTTCTAAAACATAGGACAAGGAGACTTGTGACCAACTGGTGCTCAGCTGACCTTGCATGTAGACTGGTATTTGCTGGCAACAATGACAATCTGTATGACTGTATGTTTAGCAAAATCCCTTAGACCATTTTAGGTTTATCCAAAAGCTATACATATGACTCAATTTCATAAAAATCAGACAAACTGTTTTTGGGGCTACATGTATAAAGGGAAGAGAGTTTTCAGATGAGTAGGTCATAACCTGAAAAAAGGACATCGTGGACAATTACATAGCAAATGTCCAATTTTAATACAGGTTTGTTATTGTTATGGCATAAAAATATCTTTGAAGGCCATGCACACCGAAAGCTTACTTGTCATTGAGTAAGTCACAGTACACTGTAGTGGAAAATAGGTCACAGTAACCGCCAAATCTAATCTGCTCATTTCCACTTCATGACACAACAGCTGAGTGCCAAATCTAATCAAAATATTTCCATTCTTAAAATACTAGGGTAGCAATTACCAGATGGACAACCCTTAAACATTATGCCTCCCTACAGAGGTAGTACAGGTCATAACATGATGGCAACCCAACCTAGTCACTCACTCTACTAAAACCTGAATAAAGGTCAATTCTTATCAAATTTGAGGAGAATGTAGCCAAAAGTTTTGCAGAAAGGTGGAAAATTACAAAAAACACACAAACATATTTATTTTAATGCCAGAAGCACTGTCTGTTGCACATAAGTGAAGGAGAGTACATTCCTAAAGTGCAATTCTGATGTAACTTCAAAGAATTTGGACAGATGCTTTACAAAAGCATTTTATTGATTTTCGAAAAATATACAAACAAAATCACCCACATTTAATCATAACCTATTGAATACACTTGATAGACTTGCCAAGGTTGAAGGGCATCTAGGCATCATTTATTTTATTTTTTCTTCATAAATTCATTTGTTTGTGGATAGACAATGGACAGATGACGGAACATAAGAAAAGATCAGCTGACTAACCAGTCAGCTGAGCCAAATGTGGAAAACTTAAGGTACTCTTTAAGAGCCAACTGATATTCTACATACTAATTTCACAAACTTTCTACCACTTTCTAGGGCACTAAATGCATGTCTATAAAGTTGAAGGAAGAGGTGGTGTCCCCTATTTAAATATACGTCGGCATTAAACAGCAGATCTGAAATAACGAAGCCACTTCATGAACAGGTCAGCAGCAAGGAACCAATTCAGCCTGGGATCAGAAGGCAACTCTGCAGCAGTTTTACGATTGCATTCATCATGGCAACTACACTTACGACAATCTAACTCATCGGTACTTCGTGGACAATCCGCTACTCCATCACACCTTCGCCTAATGTCGATACATTTGCCACCTTCACAACGATACTGATTTGCTCTACATGGTACTGAAGCTGAAAAGTAACCAATCACGTTGCACCATGCAAACTTCAAAATTAGGCTTACAAAAACTGTCATACATGACATGCCTTGTAATGTAGTTTTCATACTGTAACATTTCTACACACTATTCTTTCTGATTGATATTGTGTGAGTAAATAAATACTTATATATAAATGCCCACTGCAGATTTCTAGATTATTATTTATAGCATGCTGTTACACATACACATATACACCTTATCTTCCTTGTATTACAATTGAGCTTCAAACAGCTTTTAATAACAAATCTTGGCAAAATGAAAATGTACAAATTCTTTTGCAATTAAATTCACCTTGAAAAAATGTATATTATCAGCATTTTTCACAATCTTGTCAGTGACAAAATTTTTAAAGATACAAAAATGATAGGACAAACACAATGATACATTCTGACAACTCCCTACCTCCCATTTCACAACTTCACCTACAAAGCTTGCAACTTTCAGCTGTTCATCTAACCCCGTGCTTGCATGAAGCTAAGTGTCACAATGCTGTGGAAAATCTTGCTTATTTTCAAGTGAAACTTTGACCTCACTGCATCTCTGTCATAAACTATTCTAAATTCTTTTAATCTCACTGTATTTTATTTTCCCTAATTGCACTTAGAGCACAAAACTGTAAATATAAAATCACATATAGTACTTTAAGCATAAGTTTAAGACACACTACATGTGCAATATGTCTTACACTTTTGCTTGTGCTTTATAGTGAAATTATAAGCTCACTGGAATCCTTGAAATGCAAAACTCTGAAAATGTATACATGTGAAAATAAGTACAATTATGATATGGTAACTTCACAGCACTGTTCTCATATTTTCTATTTTACATACCTACAGAACAAAAAAAATCACTAAAAATCATTTCCTGAAATGCATTCCCTCCAAGACCTTAAAAAACTAATAAAGGTCATCCATATCATGCAATATCAAACTTCCACATGATACACATTAGTGGTACCTTTGAAATCATTCGCCTTATTCTTTATCAAGATACCCAATTAAGTGTCCTTTTCGTAAGTGCACAATGACCTTGAAAAACAAGGCAAAATCACACAATCATTTGGCCAGGTGATTCAAAAAGAAGGTCACCCAGTACAGTTTTATGTACAATGTACTCAAGTGCAATTTTTTATCCAAAAGCTCAATTCTCTTTGCCATTGATGTCCAAGCTACACCCTGCCATTTCAAAATCACTCCTTCACAGTTTACAGGTCTGATGACCTAACAAAATTGGTCAAGGTCACTGATCTTATATATCATATAGGCATTAGATATGACCTGTACATATCCAATTTATTAAGCATGTCTAATTTAATTACTTTTTTTTTTCTTCTTTTTGAATTTTGTATCTTTCAAGATATTTTAACTCATAATTTCCGTCAAATTACAGGTGTTGCCACTATTACAATAAGCATTGAGATTTTGACCTCTTCCACAATCCCACTAAATTTCATGAAGATCCATAAAAATTTAGGATGCTGGGCTGGTAAAAAGTTCTTCACATTTCGACCGGTGATTTTAATATTACAGGTGGTGGAACCAACATTGATGTCAACATTGATTTTCATACACTTTACAAATTTAACTTTACAAGTCCTAAAAGTAAGATGGTCTTAACTAAAAACTTTGGGGTCCAAGGTATCTACAAAATGATCCACATATTCCAATTGGCCATTTAATCTTGACCTTCAACTGGGAGTAAGCACTCCGCAACCAGCTTTTGTTCAAATCAGGTTGTAACTTTTCGAGTTACAAAAGAACAATTATATGCTTGGACAAATGCCAAAGTCCATAATCATTGGTTCACAGTGACCCAAACAATTTGGCATCCAAGTACAGTATAATGTATGATGTGCTCAAGTACAATTTTGATCTGGAGGCTCAATTGTCTTTGCCATAGATGTCCAAGCTACACCCTGCCATTAAACACTCACCTCTTTCATCTTTACAGGCCTGTTGACCTTACAAAAATAGGTCAAGGTCACTGAAATTAGATAACGTACTAGCACTGGGCATGATCTATACATGCTTTAAAATCACATAAGCTGTCACTATCTCCTGTATGTGACGTGATTGATGCGCTGTACAGGACATCAGTTCTAGTCAGATTTTATGTCCTAATTTTATCAGCCTGAAGGAAATTTATTGACTTTACCTTGATGTAATGTTATGTAAGATAGCAAACATAAGTTTCAGTTTTTAAAGACTTGAAGGTCACCATTCTGCATCACTCTGTTGCTATTGGTGAGTGTACATTGTTTTATGTCATATTAGCCATAAACAATGACCCAGTTTGAGTTGTGCAAGTGTGCAGTTGGCAGGAGTTCCCTTTGTTTTATCTGGCAGACGCAAGACTTTTACAAAAAATTCCTTATTCCAAACTAGAGCTGCATTGCAGGTCTTCAACAAACAAAAAAAGTTACTTCATGCCATTATGCATCTCATAACTGAAGTTGAGTTAAAACGTCCAGCCCTAGCTCCGAACGCAAAGTCACAGCTGATGTCAAAGTTTCACTTGATACATCATGCAAGGTTACCCAAGGTTGTCCAACAATTCTAACTTGTAGCTTCAGTTCCCAGCCAATGCACAGGGCTGCCATTGCACCGTGTCTGCAGCACCTTCACATATTGAATCTTTTATTTGATAGCTAATGGTAATTTCAATCTTTTTTCCTTAAATTATTTTTCTGTCAAAAAGTTTTTTTTCTGCAAGATCAGAGATTTATTTGTAATCTAAATTTACACAACAGTTGAAAGTCTTCCATTTATTGGCAAATGATGAACAGATATAACAAAAGGGCTGCATGAACAGCCCATATCCAGCTGACCAAGTCAGATTAACCTAAAAGCAAAAGCCAGGATGAACCAAGCTGCAGTAACAGCCTGAACTAAGCCAAGCTGAGACATACACAGCCTTTTTTCCTTTCTTTTTTAGCTACCCTTTCCAGTACACAGGGTGAGACTGGTACAAACTTTAAGCAGGCTGAAACCATCATGTAGTATTGGACAGTCAGATGGCATTAACTTTTAAAGTTAGTTGTCACAGGCTTGTGACATATGATACTTGTTTGATTGACAGGCCATGTGTACTAGATGAAGCCAAAGCCATGTTTATCTGTGTGGAACTCTTGGGAGATGAAAGTCTTTCCACTTATATATTGATCATATCTGGATCATAAGTTGAATGTGTTAATTACCATTGGCAAAATATTGAAATAAAATATTTCTAATTTGGAAGCTGGTGTAAGTTTGTGGCACTGCCAATACTGACCATTAAGCTGACCCACAAGGCACCAAGGTCAAAAGATGAAGGGACTGGAACAAATTGGTTTTGATTTTTATACACTTCTGTCTAATATGGCTGGCAAGTCAACAGAGGTAAAAATGCATACAAATTCAAGGGTTGCTGGAGCTTCACCACTGAACTAGAGATGTGATGGATATAAAGATTGCGATGCTCCTGTTTCCTTGCACGGTTGGCTGAGCAGTAAGACACTCGCCTTTAACCTCTGCGACCCAGATTTGATTCTCGCCCTGGGCAGCATGTGGAAAAGGTTCCTACCACTTTGACCGGGTTTTCTCCGAGTTCTTTGGTTTCCTAAACCATAGACAAGGTAGGAAGTATACACCAACATCTGTGCCATGGAGAGTGACTCGATAAGTCAATGCTTAATTTCTTTCACAATCCATGTAAAACAAATGTGTCTATACTTTATACTTTAACTAGTAGACATCCACCCACTGTACATCCCCAATCACATTTGAACAGGATTCGTTGAGATATTTTTGAGAAGTAGAAAATGTGGAATTGTTGACAGACAATGGTACACCTGTAGAGGTCATCACAATAAACTCAACCGACTGACAAGTCAGCTGAGTAAAAACTTACAAAAGTATCAATATTTCTTTTCAAGAGAAGTAAAATAAATATTTGCTGAATGTGGAACAACCTGTGAACACTAACAGCTTTTCTGCTACTAACTGCACCAGTGTAAACCACAATAAAATACAAAGCCACTAAGGTTAGTGTCATGTCTGTGTCTCCTACTTGCACACCTCTCTGGTACTGTACTGATCTCTTCCACCTACATCTTAATTTGTTCTGCTTCACAAAGTAGCCATGAAGCATGTCACTTCTAGGTGGCACTAGTGGTTACTACCCCCAGGTGTCCACCTGTTGCTGGTGAAGACACCTAGGGCTAAATAAAACCTGCTTCATTCATTGGTTAAAATTGTCATGTGACACAGGAAGCAGGTGCTGCCACCATGCAGGATAATGTATCTGTCATGCCCCATTGCAGTGACAAAAGGAATATGTATCAAACCAAGAATAAGTTTCTTTTCTTTATCCAAACAAAAGTCAGTCAGTGAATTCATACAGTGAACTTTGGATCTAAAATGTTTCTGACGAAAGTGCTTGATGTTTGACTGGATATTCTGATGCAAGTGTTCTCTTTATGAGTGTAAAACTGTACGATTTAAGCAATGAAAAGACTGGGAGGGATGAGTCACTGCAGGTGTCATATGATGCATGACCATGTTTACATATAAATAGTCTTTCCCTGCAAGCATCATTTCCCAATGAGACTCTACAGACTTTACTTAATTCTGAAATGAAATATTTCTTCTACAAGTTTGTTCCTGTGCCTAAAAATCCTGTGCAACAAAATATTGCCTGGGAATCAAGCCTTATCTCTTACTGTTATACATTTATTACTTATGAAAAGTGCATTTAGCAGGGAAACTATCTTTTCAACCACACATGAAGTTAATAAAGCATGTTCATTTGAAAAATACAACATATCTGCTACACAGCTACATTTAAACCACCACTCCACAAACAACATGTCACGAAGCAGGAGTCACTGCTCAGTTAAATCACCACAATTTCTTAGAAACATTCACAAATACATCATTTTGGGGGTTTCAGTTTACTGTGGTTGTCAATGTGCATAATTCGAGTGTTACTGTAAATGACATCGGGCATGTTCAGTGGGGAGATGTAACTGCTCCTATAGCTATTTATGTCTTTCAACAAAACATGGTCAGACAACTCCATTTCACCATGACATCATGTCTATATCTATCAATGTCTCTTGTAAAAGCATAGCAAGAAAACCTGAATTACCGTATTATCCCTTTTAAGAGCCAGTGACATCTTAAGTGGCCTTCTGCTTTTTGATTAGGTAAAAAAAGATGGTTAAAATCATATTTTACCATCTTTTTAATGAAATTACACAAAAAAATTTCCACACGTAGAACAAAAACAAGGCTGGGTCTTTTTTAAGTATCTAAGCACCAGGGTTACCTAAAAGTGATAATACGGTATCCCATGTGACAGGTACATGGTATGTCTACATCTATCAATGCCTCTCAAGAAAGCATGGCACAATATCCCCATTCTTGAATAACGCAACAACTGTCATGTCTACATCTACCCATCCCTTTCAAGAAAGCACTGCAAGATGTCTCTGTTTCTGCATGAGATATGAAACACATCATGTTCAATTCTGCTTCCAACACTCTGTTCTGATCTCAACACAACCCACACAAAGCATGTCCAAATCCAAAATAAAGCGAGACCAGTTACCATAGAAGCAAATAAAGACAAGTAACATTTCTACATTGCCAGCTGTTTCTAACCCAGCATGTAACTGCAGGATGCAAAATGTAAGTTCTATGTAGCAAATACAACTGGGTAAAGGGGCAGGTATAATAGTAAAACCAGCCAAGTTGACTCATTCCACCCTGATGACGCTTTTTCCCGCTAATATCTAAATGTCGTCTGCTAATTGTATTTTACTAATTTAGGGATTATTTTTCAATATTTTGGATGAAACTTGCATGGAAGATCATTCCAAATTATATGCCAATGGTCAACAGCTTTCCTTGGCGCGCTCTGGGCGCATTGCGCCCAGAGCGCGCCAAGGAAAGCTGTTGACTCAGTCTTCTATCAGGGTGGAATGAGTTAAGCATACCAGTCAAGCACTAGGCCAGCCTGTATGACCAGCATGCTCCATGTGGCTAGTTTTACTTTATATAGTAACTGGTTCCCTCTCTGTTTCCAATGGTCAAAGGCAGCACCGGGGAAACCTAGCTAGCATGACCTTTGACATCGGAACTAGGATATGGACAATTTTATCCTTCAGTTTGTGTTCTCAAGGTTTTTGGAAATTACAGCTACAGTTACAGAACAAAGCCTATGACACTCTCTTAGTGCAGGTGCTAAGCCTGCTACCCCCATACTTCAGGATTATGTCCGCTCAATGAAGCCATAATCCAGAAACAGGTCAAGCTGTGAAGAGAGCAGCTGTGCTCAGGTGACATGGCATTAGTGGCCTTGCAATACAGCACGGTTTAATTCAAGATGTCAACTTGCTTCACTTATTCAATGATAGAAGGGACTTTATTTTAATTTATTTGTAAGTACAAGGTATATTTAAATTCTTCATCATGAGCACTTTCCTTCTAGTCCGCTGTCTGGTCTCAAATCTGTGGTTTTTGCATCACAAAGCAAACCATGCACAAATATGGCCCCAAGGGTCATAGGCGCATGAGTTGCGAAGTAATACAAAAACTATAGACTGTTATCTTTACCAGTTTAATAAGGAATGAGTTAGAGAATAAAGGGAACGGTTGCCTGCACAGCGGACCTAGGGCCCCATACTCTTGGACCACTGGTCACATACAAAAATGGCCTGAGCATCAGCTAAGCAGCCAAAGGGTTGGCACAGTGGGCTACACTATTGAAGTGCTCTCTAATATGCCTTGTCAGGTGCAGGTCCTCGCATCAAGGTCACTGAAAAGGTTACAATGGTATGACTAAACACATCCAAAAATTTAGGAAAATTACTTGTCACCTTTGCTACACAACAAAATTCCATTCCCCTTGTCCATGACCTTGACTCATTGACTATGATATTAAAGTTATATATATAGCCTAGGAGCCTAATAGTGAATTCAATAGTTGACACACAAGGTATGCATCTTGAGTGGGTTCCAGTCATTAGTGGTAGGGCGTAAAGGGGTTAGCCACACAACTTACTGCAGCCATATTCATCAGATCTGTCAGGACAATCAGGACGGGAGTCACAACGTCGTGAAAGATCGATACAAAGGCCACTGTAACACTGGAACTGGCCAGGAGCACAAAGTGGAGGCCGCACAGCTGCCGGGAGTAGGGAGCAGATGGAACAGTTGTAACATCATACAGACTGAAAAATTTACACTCAGAAGGGAAAGCTGAATGTGAAATGAAACATATAAACTGACTTGAATTTGGCAACTAGTTGGTGGAATTAACTGTGATCCTTGTCTTGCAATTTGATCAAATATTCAGTTACACCTGATCACTTAGACACTTGGAAATGGAACAGCGCAAACATTTCTTTTTTAGTTTGGTCAAAATGTTTGAATGAAGTCCAATGAAATGAAGGGACTATAAGAAGCGTTAACTTACGGCATGAAACTTCATCACTACGATCCCGGCAGTCAAAGCGACCGTCACAGCGCCGTCTACCATCAATACATGACCCATCACTGCATGTAAACTGATTAGGTGCACATGTTCTTCCTGTAAATATATATATTTTAAAACTTTACATAATTTGTACTATATCTTTGGAAGTACTTCTTACCCAGCACACTGCATAGAAAGGTGAGATCATAAAGGGGTCAGTGCCTTTAAATCTACCTGAAATTAATATTTTGTCTTCTTAAAAATCTAACCGCAACAAACTTCTGTCTCTGACTCCATGGCTTCTCAAAAACTTCAAATGGTGACAAGCTCATGAGGAATTGACCTTAAACTTAACAATTTACAGTCATGAATCATTCATCTGAGACACTTGTTCTGGTAAAGGCCTGCTTGTAAACAAACCATTCTAAAGATAAATATTGCACATTTACCATGCAAATGAACTGTACACAAAACTGGAAATAAAAGAAGATATTTTTTCTTACTTACTGCAGTTAGACTCATCTGATCTATCTTGACAATCTGGACGTCCATCACATCTGCGGCGAACATCAATGCAAGTGCCATCACCACAGGTGAACTGGGATGATGAACAGGTAGGTTTGGCTGCAACAAATACACAGCACTTTTAGTATGTCCATTTTACTTTCCAGTCTTGAGGTGTTCTTGCCAGTGGCACTAAATATCCTGTCCTGTGCCAATGTGCTGGAGTCGTGACAAACCTGGATAGGACCCTAGTGAGCGCATAGATAAGCATGTGAACATGGACAGCTTGTATCCTGTTTACTGATGCACTGTTTGAGGGAGGCCTGGATCTGCCAGAGTCAGAATCAAGTACTAGGATATAACAACAGTGCCTTTAACAGCAGTAACCCTTTTGTGCCATTTATTCATTACATGAAATCATTTATAATATACATGTTACAGGCTACGTTTTTAAGTAGGCCTATTATCAAAGGAACATCATATTCGTTTTATTCCGTAATACATCAGCTCGGGATGTTTGTATTGGAAATGCAAACATGGTGCCGCCAGTTGGCAGAATGACTTGTCCAGGGATTAATAGCACCGAAACAAGTCTTGCGCTGGTTCCCTGCTGATGACCCGATTTTTTTAAAAACTAATAATGCTTAAAACTTTCTTCTAAATTTCAAATTTTATGAATATGATTTGTTCCTTTTACAAATTAATTTGCTATTATGATTTAGAACAATACAGTTTCTCAGTGAATGGTACGAAATAGGACTTTGCTCTTAGAATATCGGACTTGATAGTGGTCAAACGGTACATGGGCTTACAGAATTAGGTTTGTTAAGTTTCTCCTTGTATTAAACAGGATAACTATAAAAGGGGACTCAACTACACATTAAATGTAGCCAATTAATAGAAATGGCAGCAGAAGCTCAACTACTGAACACACTTGTGACCTGGGAGTAGATCCTCATTGGTTGAAGCATACATGCAGCATGTATCACCTATGTAACTGAGCCACCAACTCAACCTTCAGAACATGAGAATTTTCTGTGGAGTAACCTTTCATTGACACAAATGAAATGCATTTCAACACAAGATATAATTATAATCATGGCAACCTTTATAGTGCTAACCACTGCAATAGTTGTTTTCTTATTAGTAATTAACATATAATGTTTAAAAAAACTCCTCCTGAAGATACCTTTCATTTTAACTATCAGCAAGCCTAGTCCGAAGCAAAAAGTAGTCTTAGTCAACAGCTTTCTTTGGGACACTTTGCGCCCATTCTGCACAGTGTCCCAAGGAAAACTGTTGACTCGGTCTTAAATCAACGCTTAAACGGGTAGTAATTCATTGACAAAGTGGTCTATCAATCTAAAGTTTGAGTAATCCTTTCCTTTCCCGTCAGCAGCAATGTATATCTCAAAAATGTACAGGTTATTCACCACAGTTGTTTTCATCTGTTCCGTCATGGCAGTCATTGTACTCATCACATAGATGAGTCCGCTCAATACATGTGCCATCACCACAGGCAAACTCGTCTGCTCGGCAGGTCCGTGGAGCTGAAGGAAAGCCAACACACAATGGAGGGATGGAGTGTCACAGTTTTCAAAATTAAAACAAGTTTTACATTGAAAGATACTGGTATCCTGTATTGGTCACAAGTGTCATTCATTCAGGTTGAACTGCAAATAAAATAGTTCAAACTTAATGACTCAGAACCAGTCAGTACTAACACAATTCATTTCACATTCACAGACACAAAACTTAAAACAGAATATGTCAATGAGTACCAGCGTATCAAAGTTAATAAATTCAGGTACACTAGTATAAATACATCCTTAATACTTACACCTCATCGAGTAAAGCCTAACGGCCATCCACAACAATTATAAAATTTAAATTTGATTTTACACCAAAGCATTGAAAAAAGAATGAGAAAACTAACGGCATCTGACTTCATCAGAGCGATCTCTACACTGTACACGCCCATCACACCTGAAGCGACCATCAATACAGGTCCCATCGTTACATTTGTATTGACTTGGAGCACAGGTAGGGTTTGCATTGGCTGCAAAACACAAGGTACAGACATTCTATGTGGTACACATACAACACGACTATGCTACACATCCACAATGTACAATGTATTATAAACAATGTTTAACTCATCATTCAGAACTAACTACATGTAGACTACATGCAACACCCTCTCCAGATATTGCACTGTGTTGAACGTCTGTGTTTTCCTCTTGTACCTGATCATCAATGTATGTTGTATCACAAAATTTATCCAACTGTTATACACATACATGCATGGCACATACTACTGAAATCTCCCGGTCCAACTTGGTATCAAACTACATGTAGTATGCCGCATTTTTTGCTCCATGGTTAACCAACATGTTCTATATACATTGCAGAGTTGCTACAAAGCATTAAGTGTAGCTCAATGTAAACATATCAATGTGAGGTAGAAGAAAACAGAAGCAGAAAACTAACAGCAATCTGCTTCATCTGAACCATCTCTGCACTGAGGCTGTCCATCACATCTTGCACGTTGGTCGATGCATGTCCCATCTTTACAAGTGAACTGATTTGATGCACAGGCTTGAATTGCTGAAAGATATTTCATCAAACTCATTCTAATTGTTCCATGACTTAGCAGTTTTCAATGTAACTAAACACAAAGCCTGGTCTCTCTTTAATCCTGGCAAATCTTTTTCATGATCATTTGTCAGTATGATTGCACTGTACAGGTACATACTTCTGTAGATATTTAGGCTCATGGAATTTGCATGCATAATATGCTCATGAAATCTGTGAAACTTCATGTACATGAAAGTGCCTTGACACTGGTCACCAATTTACTTCTTTACAGGTATAAATAAAAATTATAAAATTTTGATGTAGCCCAAAGATGATAAAAGTTTTGATGCATAGAAGTCTCAGAAGAGGAACCCAATGCAAACACACCATTAATTTCGCTAAGGGATGGTTCAGCATTTTCATTAGTGTACAAACCGTACACTAGGGGGGAAGGGGTTAAAAGGTGTTGTATGCTTTTAATGCTGTAATAAAATGACGATTGATTCACTCACGGAAGATGATCATCTCCGTTTGAAGATTTGGAGTATAAAGCAGAGCCATTTTTCGCAGTGACACGAACGAGTTCAAAGAAAATAATGGCCTAAGTTTTCCACTCCTCCTCTCCTATTTATTTTATGGGGGTTAGTTGTCTGTCATGCTAAATTTAATCTTGCAATCGGCCCACAAACACAATCTTCAGTTTTCAGGGCATTGACATAGATGGTAATGTAAAGACATCTTATACTCATTTCCGGTCAATCAAACTTTTTGCTGCAGGAACACTTTTGTTGCATAAATGTGATTATTTTATTCATACAGACTTCTAAATCAGTATCTGATCAATTTTTATCGGTATATTTTATATTTTAAAGGGTTAACAGCCTTGTTTGCCTAGGTTCCGCAATCAGAACAAAGTAAATACATGAAAGAAATTCCTGTCTCAATGAGGTGATCTTCAGGCTGTCTGCACTTGCAGACAATGGCATCCCTGTATTCAACACCAACCTACCTTAAATTAAATGCAAAAGTCGAGAAAACAATCTCTGGTTTACTGCTGGGGGCCCTGCCAGTGATCATTTTTTAAATGTTGAATGGTACTCTTTTGGAGGGGGCAGGGTCATGAAAAAGGGTACTGAGTGTAGGCTTGTGAAAATGATGAAAATGTTGAACCATCCCTAAATACGATTTTTCAAAATTTTACTGAACCAAAATGTTAACAAAGTTAGCATTGGATCAAAGAACAGGTTTAAGACAAAATGTTTCACACATGAAATGAAAATTAAATAGTAGCCTTGACAGATTACAGCTTTAGTTATGCTCTACCAAAGGAAAACAAGAATTGGACAGCACACCTTGGGGAATGGATATCTGGTATTTTTGTTGAGTATCACTCAGCAAAGTGTAATTAATTTTAGTATCATAATGCCCTATAATAATACACTGCTTCAGTATTATAGTGTAAACTGTACTGAAAATTGAAGCAGATACAATAGTATAATACTGAGATCATGAGTCTGTCATTTGGTAGACTTCTGAGAAGCAACATTTGCTAACAATAGAATAAAATTTGGAACTAACGGCAGTTGAGTTCATCAGACCGATCTCTACAATGTAGTCTACCATCACACCGTTGGGCTGCTGATATACATGTTCCGTCATTACATTTAAACTCTGTTGGGGCACACGCTGGATTTGCTGCAACATATTTGTCAACCATTCAAAATTATTGATGAAATAATGAACTCACAATATGGATAGGTTTGAGAGAATTTGATCAGTTGACAGATTTACTCCCATGATTACAAATAAATAGCTTGCATGTATCGTTTACCAGACATGTTTTGATCCAGTCAACTGACCTTTTTTGATCTTAATAATTATGAACAAAAATGTGCCTTTAATCCACAATTACCTAGGAAAATTATCTTTTGTATCACTTTTTCATATGAGGAATCTATTACAATTTAAAGTGTGTATTTGTTTTTATTTTAACCACAGAATGTGATGTAAGCCTGAGACTTTCAAGCACTACAAAGGCATAGAACTAATGCAACGCTGATAATTTTCTTGCACCAATATGCTTTCTTTGTCCTTTGCATTATTTAAGCCATGCATTTCCCCATCACAAAGTTACAATCTGAACTGTTAACTACTCGACAAGAGTACAGACCAGGACAGAGTTGTTCAATGTCCCACATGCTTTGATCTCTAATGTACATGTCTTCATGCACATACCATACATTAATTATTTGCAATGTTTCTATCTGGGATACACAACTGATTTACAATGTTACTACCTGGAATACATTAATGCCTTACATTGTAGCTGAAGTCTAAAAAGCTGACTCGACGCTTTAGAGGCCAAATTCAGTAGTGCACATTTGCTGGCAATCTGACTACATGTACTTACAAAATGAGAACATTGACGATTATAATTGTTTAATGCTTGGCCATGTGTACAGGTACATTGCATTGAACCATAACTTAGCAAGATGGAAGTTCATTTGACATTTCTGTAGACATATAAGGTCACTACATGATCATGAGTATATACACAGGAAATGGCCAGTAGATCTCTATGGAAGAGACAACTGGCTACAATTTTTTGTCCAAATGTCTGCTGTATTGTTGGATTTATAGCTCCTCCATTCACTCTTCTCCCTTAAACTCGCCAAAAGGGGCTAAAATCTAAAATGTCTGCTTCTGCAAAATAATTTTCAAAAAGACATTGCAGGCAGGTCCCATGTAATTGGAAATTGCTTGTCCCAGGTGAACAGCTTTCTTTTGTGTTGGGTAGGTGCCGTATCATCCCTATGGAAAGCTGGCACCATTTACTGGAGGGAGACCCGAGGTTTTAACCCTTAAAGCACTGATTTATGAATGAGTCAACAGCTTTTGTCAGGACACTTTGCAGGCAATGCATGCAAAGTGCCCCGAGGAAAATGTGTTTTTTCTTTAGTCTAGGCTTGCTGCTATTTGAATCTTTTTAACATTATATGTTTAACAGTAATCAGAATACGATTCTAGCTGTGATTAGCACTTTCAGGGTTAACTGATGCCGATGTTGCTATGTGCTACCATTTAGGAGGTGGAATATCTACATGCACCAGTGCCATGCACTCAGCTCTTTTCCCATGCTAGGTGTGTTCAACAGGACTATATATTCTACAGCCCTACTATGAGGCTATAGATGGCTTGCTTCACTGAAAAATCATATCAAAATGACAAAGCCTCGATGCAGCAAACTGATCCTGAATAGAAGTGTTGCTTTGCTTTAATTCTAGTCTACTTCATGCAAGGATCAGCTTCACGGACTGCTTCCACCAAAATTGTATGCCTACTCATTGATTTCAAGATCGCCAGCACACATAATTATATAATTATTTCAAACAAATTACTGCAGAAGTAATATGTGCAAAGGTTAAAAATGTATCGCACATTATGACTGACACTGGGGGAATACAAATGGTCAGGACTGCATCAGATTTAATCAGATTCAGAGTCACCATGATTATGCAACAGAAACACAAGTTCTGTGATGAATGCGCTTTTCTCCAAGCATGCATAAAGATTGAGTTTATACGTCTGTCGTATTCCTGCACAAAAAGTTCCAACATTGTACAAAGTAGCAAACCTAATTAACTGTGACGGCAAGCACGAAAAAACGTGAAAGTGAATGCCATTATTTGTCAAAAAATCAAGGATTCCAAGTTTGCTTAAAGGGAACCCATTTATAATCACAACTGTAAAGTTGTGTCTGACAACAGGTTGCAATGTGACGATACACCACAGTAAGTCACATGAACTTGTTTTTTGTTCTCTTGGACACTCATTTTAAACTTATGACTGAATTACCAAATGTCAGCTGCACATATCTGATGCATGAAACCCCTACAGAGTTATCTTTCCAGGCACTATGCAAATTCCCTCTGCATTGTTTCATGACACATTCACATAATATTTATACCATTCCACGCACTCTGCTCCCTCCCCCAGTATTGCCTCATGATGTACCTGCAAATGTACCATTCCAAGCACCATGCACGATCCGTTCCCATTACTATACGATGCATCTATGTATGTGCCATTCCAAGCACGGCTCATCCACCCTCCCTTTGCCTTATTCCTGGTGGCATCTGCAATTCATTCCAAGCCCTGCAAGCTAAGTGTAAATAAACAATATAAACTGACAGCAGCCAGACTCGTCAGATCTGTCCCTGCAGTCCACGCGACCGTCACATTTCCGCCGTCCATCAATGCACGTTCCATCACCACATTTAAACTGGTTGCTTGCACAGTTTGGGTTTGCTGCAATAGGAAATACAAATCATTTTACTCATGTCCCACTGGCAACTGTACCATGTAAATCCCATATGATGGCAATCCATATTGATAAAATGTATATAAATGTATCCTGTAGGACAATAGAAAATAAGGGCAGCAGTGTTCTTTATGTGATGTGAATGCTGGTTTTCTTGCAACAAAGCATTCACCTAGAAGCAATTTCATGATAGTCCATTATCACACCATAGCCCTGTAACAATCTAACTTACTGGGATGACAGAACAGATTTCATCTCTCATATATTTGTTCTATGTCTTCTATATGTATGCACTTTTGTGGCCTGCCTTGACCATTTGCCAACTCCCCAAATGAATAATTAGCCAATAATGATAATTGCTGATTTTGACCAGCAATATTGCTGAATGGCAATTTTGTCTATCACATTTTCTGTGCTTTGCATCTGGCACTTTCATCTATAACGTTGTTATAAATAGACAAAATTACCAGAGTCGTAAATCTGTCAATCCGAATCCCCCAAGTTGCTTGCCTGTCTGCGCGACTCATCACCACAGAGCCTGGGTGATCAGGCACTCAGGCAGGCAGGGGGATTTCATTTAGACAGTTTAATAATGATGTTTATTTTGTATTTATCCTCTACAGTCCATTAACTCTTTCCCCCTTAAACCGGCCAAAACCGGCTGGTGGTCAAATGTCTGCTTCAACATTTTCAACTAATTTCAACAGTAATGAAAAACAGTTTGACTGAGAATTGCAGATGAGACCTATCAAGATCATGTGCCCCAGGTCAACAGCTTTCCTTGGCATGGGTTGGGCAATTGTGCCCAACCCATGCCAAGGAAAGCTGTTGACTCAGTCTCAATTCAAGGGTAAAGGGTTAAGAAAGAAAAAAGACAATTCATATCACTTGTAACATTATAGTTCACTACATTACATCAGACTGCCACAGTCATGCTACACATACGAATATGAAATTAAAACAACAAACAAAAGCGGTCGGTTGACCATAATGGTGGATTTTTTTGAACTGCTGTCACTTCAGCCAAAAATCTTGATGAAAAGTCACTTTGTATGCATTTCTACACAGAATTAATTTGGTGGAGCAGACAACTGGAAGGTCACATTGCCTTGGAATGTTGCACCAGCAAACATTCCAAAGTATGCACCTGTGGAGCTCAACTGACTGAGGGCCATCAGATTGGCCCCAGCACTGATGGCAGCAGTGTGAGTATTGTCCAAAGGAATGGGATGCTGGCACCTGCTATATCAAGTGGGACTAACGATACAGACAGAGCTGGTGCTTTCGCTTGGGGAGTGTTTTGAACAGATGTTAAAGATCTCTGAAAAGAAGAATTTCCTTGGAGAATACTGCACATGGCATGCTGTTGATTTCTACTTCCAGTTTGCATAATTATTGACAAACTGCACATTTACAAATATGGAAAAAGTAGTCCCACCCATGGAATATGGTAAACAATATCACATAGGTCATATCCCATGGATTTTCACTGTACTATGGTACAAAATAGGGGATAATAAATGAAATCTGCCAAGTACTATATTTCAAACGAGTACAAATAAATTATATCAATGTCTATGGCACACTGAATTAAATGCAACACCCGACACTTACTTATGTCTCAGAAAGGAACACAAGTTCTGTTTCTAATGGTGATCTTTCATGCATACAAACCAGTAAAGTTGTATTTGTTTTAACGTCATTTTTCAAACTAATGATAATAAAATTTACAAGTAACACCATATGACTACAATAATAGATCCTCATTTTTAGGTCAATCTATCCCTGAACTATGAATTATATCACAGTATTTTAAGTAGAACTACTTGTGCTCAACTGCATATTCAAGTTTATCATAATATTCCTTTACTTTTCAAGGTATCAGAGTTGTCCCTATACAGCACATATTTCCTCAAACCTTAGAAGTTAGTTTCTACATGTACACTGAGAAAAACCAAGCTTTTCCAGTTTCTTGTTCCATTCTGGGTTTGATCACCCAGAAATGGCCAAGATTCAGTGCACATAATAACCATATGTGAAGCATGCTGGCGAAAAAGATGTGATAATGGTTTATGTACAGCCATTCATTGCACTGACCTATGTGAAGTGCCCAGATCATACTAATCTATCCTTTGTACAGCCCTATATCCAAGTATTACTTTGGCCTAAGCACAGAACCATATCAAAGAATCACTTTGGCCTAAGTACATCCCTATATTAAAGTATCACTCTGGCCTAAGTATAGCCATATATTAAAGTATCACTGGCCTGAGTACAGCCCTATATTAAAGTATCACTCTGGCCTAAGTATAGCCATATATTAAAGTATCACTAGCCTGAGTACAGCCCTATATTAAAGTATCACTCTTGCCTAAGTATAGCCATATATTAAAGTATCACAGGCTTGAGTACAGCCCTATATTAAAGTATCACTCTGGCATAAGTATAGCCATACATTAAAGTATCACTGGCCTGAGTACAGCCCTACATTTAAGTATCACTCTGGCCTTAGTACAGCCCTATATTTAAGTATCACTCTGGCCTTAGTACAGCCCTATATTCAAGTATCACTATGGCTTACATTTTTGTACAGTTCTAAGCCACCTTATCATCATGCTTGTCTACATGTAACCTTCGAAATAATATACACTGGCTGATTTCATTTCATTGTTCTACCAATATTTTGTGTTATTCATTTGGTAACAATTATAAAGTGAGTCTGTTACACGAGATTCCGTCCTCATAATATACCTATGGTACCATTTTACTAAGTTGAAAACTGGACACTGATGTTCAACATTAACGCAATAAGGCAATGCAAGGTAGCTGAAAATAAATATAAAACCTCTAAAGTGTTACAGACCAAGCAAGAAAATTGTAATATAATAAAAATAAACTAACAGCATTTTGCCTCATCTGATCTATCCTGGCA